>VDFB02343879.1:0-147933 GCA_007258455.2 Sequoia sempervirens | reverse complement strand
CTTCACTCTTGACTATTATAACTCATGGTTAATTATATTTTCTTTCAATTTTCTATCACTCTTCTTCTTAGCAGGATTCATAGATTTGCTAGTTTTCAATTTTTCTTTTCATTTTCTTTCTTTTTTCAATATTCATTCCTCCTCCAAATTTGTATTCTTTCATTTTTCATTTTTTGTAGCATTATTTGTTGGAAATGCTATATATAGGAGGCATCATAAAAAAACTATCTCCATATTCATGAGCTATGTGAAATGGGTGAAATGATAGATAATATGAACGATTAATATGAAGGGTGAAAATAATGGATACTATGATGAGATAATTAAGGTGGAAGAAAATAACGGGTAAAATGATCAGTAATAAGGATGGAGAACATCCCCTAACTTAAAGGGTTGAATGTCCTCGGGAAATAAGAGAGCGTTGGGTGAATGCTGCTTTATATGATTAATATAATAAGAAATAATATTCAAGTTAAAAGATAAAATACTGAAAAATAAAATAGATTGATTTACCAACTTGCATGCCCATGCATGCCAAGGTCTGGTAGCCAAAAATAACCCAACAACTATGAATCTCCAACAATCACTACCACACATGAAAGATCACCCTTACAATGAAGCACTATGGATCATACTAATGGTAGCAGATTCTATCTTCACTTTTTCTAACACCTCAACTGAATGTGTAACCCATGCTATAGGTGAGAAAAGGAATGCTGACCATGAAAAAGTAGAGCACATCCACACCAATGAGTAACAAGAGGTGCTAGAGGCATTTACAAGGAGTGAAATAGCCATGAAAGCATTTGAGTGTACTTGAAAAGGATTAGCCCATAGAAAGAGCACAAATGATTTTTTTCATTTTTCATTTATTTTTTAAAATTTTGATAACAACAAGTGACTACTGGAAAGCCAGTTTTTAATTACTTACTACTTAGTGGTCTAACAACACGCAAAGGTTTTCATTGTTTAGAATTTATTGTTTTTTTTTTCATTTTTTTCATTTTTTTATGTTTCAAATAACCTACATATAATGACCAAAGAGAAGGAAACTCTCATATGGATGATGAAATGTTATCATCCAAATCCTAGAGTTCTATCTGAATCCCTTCTATAAAATTCATTGTTGAAATCAGTTGCTTGTAGTACTTGAAATGATGACCAGTAATAAGTGGATCACAATCTAGCACATAATGCTACTACTAAAAATGATCTGGATCTCATTTAGCTCATTCCGTTATAAAAAAAATCTTCCTATAGAACATTAGAATACATGCCCAGTCACTTGAAAGAATCACTTACAATGGAAGCAATCTTTCAAAGATAAGGTGGCATAGTGGAAGATCATTGGTAGTCTCCCAACTTATTCAAAATTTCCATGTAGCTTTAGATAGGTGGAGTAATCAATCCCTATGATGAAGTGAAATAATGTGTCCAAGTCATTAATGTCTTTAAGTTCTCTCTTGATATTTGGCTTGTAAATATTCAACCAAGAAAATTTATGGTTCTCATACACTAATTTGCATGTTGAACTCCACATGATTTGGCATCAAGGTTGGTGTAGAAGAGAAGATCTATCCATGAATGGTGAACACTTTTTGTAATAATTCCCATGTGATATTCAAAAGAAAAGAACAAAGGAATTTTTTTGGTCACCATGTAGCTAGCAAGGCCAGCAAAATGTGTCTTTGGATGTGGATCACCAACTGGTACTTAGTGCAAAAGTGTTGGGTCATCAAAAAGAAAATTGCAATCATATTCTCATGACCAAGCATATCAAGTATAGCAATGTTAAATTTGTGTAACATTATCCATTTAATAACTCCACCATTAATAACTAGTTTATGCATTAAAAGAATTGGCAAAGTTATTAATATGAACAAATACTTGATAAAAAAATGGATGAATGCCATAGGCTATTAAAATGAATTCTTGTGTAGGAACAATATGATTCAATTTTGGCTGACACAAGAATGCATACCTTAATTTGGTCCAAATATTAATCACATGGTTTTTATGAGAAGCATTAAACCATCACTTTATGAAGGTTTTATTAATATTCAACCAAAGATCTCCAAAATTCAAAGGATTTTCCCCCCAACTTAACTTCATGCTACAAGATCATGAGATCATTAATAATGATAATTTAAATACTAACTTGGAGGTTGTTTAATGAATGGACATCTATTTGTAGCATGTTTTATGTAGTTGTTCATTATTTAAATCCCACATAATTCTTGAGTAACTAATGTATAAAGCAGATCACCTCTTAGTGGATGATAAATTTCAACACATACATTTATGAGTTCAATGATAAAACTAGACTCAAATTGAAATATTTTGTTATGTGTGTGATTTATCAATTTGAAGTGCATTAATAGAATGAAAAGGGATCCTTGAAATAGCATTATTATATGCAGTTTGAACCACCTTATTATGTAATGTTTTATTAGGCATTGTAGTTGCCCTTGGTGGATATGTTGAAGTGGATGTTAGGTGATATGAATGGGATAATGAAAATGGTAAAATTTTGTTGTGGATATAGAGTAGGTGGAATTAAGTAGGATGGTAACATAGATGGTAATGATGGGTATTATGGTTGTTGTGAACATTCATTTTTCCATTCTTAGTAGTATGGGGATTGTTGCCATTCACCATACATACTAGATCGAGAAGCATTTTATGAGGAAACTTGTTGTCTCTTTAATCCAATAGAATTATAAGATAAGTTAAAATCATTAATCATACCTTTATCTTCTAGCTTTGATGCATGAATTTTCCCTTGAGTTACAAAGGAGACTTGTTCACTTTCACCATTGTTTTTTTGAGGCTCACTTACGACTTGTTTCTCCTTCACCGTGTCCTCTTGAACAACTTGGCATGTGCAATTTTATCAAGTTATTATTAACACATTTAATTAAAACTTTCTTATCTTTATCAACATGTGCAATTTTATCAACAAATGCAAACCTGACTGCATATTTGTCTCCAAAAACTATAGTATTATTTGCAATCACAAGCACAAAAGGTTTGACGACAACTTCTTTAATTGATCCTTTCTCAACAATGAATGTAAAATCATATGCTATATGAAGGTTCTCACTGAAATGTGAAATATCAATGGCTGTAGTTTGATCTCCAAAAGCATATTGGCATTATTTAGCAAGAAATGTGTGAGAAATAGCTTTAGACGTAACAAAAGCTGCAACAAACTGTTGCTCATCTTTATCAGGTACCTTTGCAAATCGATCTTTTTCCCCAATTATTGGCGTGACTACTACAGGTCTATTTCCATTAGCAATTGCAAGGGGAACTACTAACTGATACTTCTCCTTATCAAAAGCATATTGTTCATTCTCATCAACATAGGTAGAAAGAAAAGCTATAGGTGTGTCCTCTTTTGAAAATGTGCATTCCTCATATGTTGCTGGCAACTCTTCAAATAATTTAGATGCTACAGGTACCATTCTCTTGCTGTGATCAAGTGATGGAAAGACATATGTATACTGGTCTAGACAAGAGGATGCATACCTTTCAATCTCTTAGAACTTATTTTTATCATTAGAGGCATACATTCTTGTACTTGGGGCCGCTACAGGATAGTACTCATCATTAAATGCATGAGAATCAACTACAAATTGATTTGGGTTTTCCTTAATTTCCACGCCACTTACTACATGAATTTTGATAGAAGAGATTGTTGTCAATGTCCCTTCCTGATACATAGTCTAGAGCTGTTTGTAGGAGAAATATGCAATCTTCCATCATCCACATATTTGGTATGCATTTGTAGATATTTTATTATTGCTTTAAGAGATGCTATCTCCTACTATGCAACAATTAACTCTATATTTTCCAGACACCTAGGAGAAGGATTAATTGGTGTTAAGTATTGTTGTAGGTGTTGAATATCACCATTCTATTCAATCCATGGTTGATTTTCTACCCATGGGTGTTGAGGTGGGAACCACTGATGAAATTCATATCATATGGTTGCCATGGATAATTTTGAAATTTTTGCAAATTAGTTTCCCTTCCTTGAGTAGCATGGTATCTATAAAATTCCTTTTTCCTAAAACAAGCTGGGCAACATAGCCGAAACTTGTTCTTCTTTTTCTTCTTTCCTTCTATTGCAAGTCCTTTGCATCATAGACTGAGATTAATTCCTACACAAAATGGAAATGTGAGAAAATGACATTTTTGAAACATCTCTAGTGCACATGAGATTTAAAGCTTCTACGCTTTCTTCAATCATTCCTTTTAAAAAGATCACTTTGATGGCATCTTGGTTCAACCTGTTATATTTAGATTTTCATAGGCTAAAGAAGAAATGTTCCATATAGTATTTCAACAACTCATCATTTTTTGTGATATCCAGAAGATGTCATCTTCTCTATAGTAACTTTGGTGAATATTCCTCATAGGTGCAATACCCATGGGGATGTTAATAGGAAATTCAAAAGTAGAATTATCACCTTGAAGATCTCCCTTCGTGTATTTATTCACATAATTGTGAATTGAAACTCCCTCAAATTCCTATAATTCAACCATTGTTTGATCTGCACCCTGGGTCATTTCCTTTTTTTTCTCTCTTGTGGTCTATAATTTTTTAGATTTTTGCTTGATTAGTGCTATATCACACAGAGATAAATAAAGGTATAAGATAACCTTGCAAAAAAAAATAATTATTTTGTTTCTTCAAAATTACTTCTTTACTTATCAATTGACTCATAACAAGTGGCTTTGATATTAAAATAATTTTAACCTCTAAGATTTAGCTACAAATTTTAATCATGCATCTATATGATTTTAAACAATGCAAATTCAGAGTACTCACCTAGGCACAGTCGGCAGGTGTGCGAGATTTCATCCTAATGCATTGGTCCTAACTCATCTCACTTAACAGGCCTTTGACACTTTCCCCCATCAACAATGCCAAAATGATAAGCCAACATTGGGGTAAAGAATAAACTGGATTTAGCTTGGTCTAAGTGTCAATCTAGGGATCATAAGCTCATGAAAGGTTTCGTGGCTATATGCACAAGGGCTGCTATTCGTGAGGTAAGTGGGGATGAAAATGCATTCCTAAACTCAATCAACTACCTAAATTGAAAATTAAATTAATGTTTTTGTTTTGCTTTTGTGACTGTGGTTGTACTACAATATTTCTACAATAGAGATTGCAATACAAATAACAATAGTAATGATTCTAGAAATTGAACTCACAGCTGCAATAATATGAACAATCATTAACACAGATAATCATTAGATCCCATAATTAAATTATAAGCAATAAACAATAAACATTAAATAGATTCACAAAATAATAGAAATAAACACATTACTGGAAATAAACATACTTACTACAAAACCCACAAAATCATTGAGCATTCCAAGAATCAGGTGCCTTTCCTCCTCAATATGCCTGGTGCTAAAATGAATTTCCTTTACACTGGTTGAGTCACGTGAATATGTTTTTTTATTTATCAAAAATAATACAAAGTTTTGTATCTCCCTTTTCTTGTTTAGCTCATTGTTATAATCAATAAAATAGAATATTATTTTCAACGTGAGGACATTCTCATAAAAAATGAATAATCATTGGTTATAACTAAATAACCAAAGTATTTTATGAGAAAATAATTATATGGGTGGAATTAATTTTCTAATATGTGTATCCAGGGTGACACAATGTCTACATTCTTCTCCTCCAATCAACACACTGCAAGATATATTTTCTTAACATAATAAAAGGAAATACTAGAAAATATAATCTAATAATTATTATTCACTTATTTTATCTAAAAATTAAATTAAATATTACTTGTTTATATTTAACCATAAGAAACAAAAGGTTGTAAAATGGTATGATAATGAACATAAATGGAATATGGAAATGGGTTAAATGGTATAGAAAAAAGGATAAAATATGGTATAAAATGGAGTGTGAATGACACTCGTCACATCAGAATAACATTATAGCTAGAGTTAATGAAATATGGTAACAATGAAATAAATTCACTATCAAACACTAATGGGTGCCTTGGTTGATCAAACCCTGAAAATAATATACCAAATATTTTGATGAAAATATTTTTATTGTAAAATAAATAATCAATAAAAAATCATCATTGTGATGGTGTGCTTCTTGAATGATAGAGAATTCAAGCATAAAATCTATACATCATTTCATGACATATGATGATGTTTAAAATCTCCTTAAATCTAGTGATTTGTATCACAATCATATATTAAAATGACAATTAATTACCTTTAGCTTATCTATGTATTTAATGGGACCAATTTTTTTCAATGAGTTGGAATGGATTTAGAAATATCCTTTCATAGTTTCACTCAAACACACAACTCACTTATCACCCATCTTGTGAAACATAAATATTTTTTGTCAAACATTCACAATCATATTAATTTATATTAGCATCCATAATATTGTTGAATGAGAAAAATATCAACCTGATATGATGACATTATTTGTGATTGCATCACTAGATAACACTCCCACCATGTATAAAAAACTCCATTATTTTTTTGGCTACCCTATAAGCCTTGATTGTAATTGTACATGCCCTGCAAACACATGCCCATTCTCAAAGTGAAGGCAAACCAAAGTTACATATTTTACATCATAAATTAAAAAAAATCATTAGTACAAATCTATAACATAAAAAGAAGTTAAATTATTTAAGATATGATTATTCAAGAAATTTTGTGTGCAAAATATTCTTAAATGTTATAGATAACCCTTAGAAAATTCAAAATTAATTAATTTTAGATTATTTTCTAAGTTTATTTTAGTGTTTATAAATTTTGAAGAAAACTTAAAGATAAAAATTTAGATTAAAACTAAAAAGTTAGGTTTAATAACCTTGGATTTTTCCTAATAATAATTAAAAAATTAAAATAATATTATAAAGAAAATTCATTTCAAAAATTCATTTTTATCAATAATTTAAAAATAAATAAAAACTAAAAAATATAATATTTAGACACATGAGAAAAAATGTAGAATTATACAATTTTAAACCCTTTTAAATTTATAATTAAAATTACTTATCATAGATATCAATAATTAGGATTTTCAAAACTAAATTGTGAAATTTTCTAAATTACTAAAGAAATATTTATAAACTCACATTTACTCAAAAAATAGATAAAATGATCTCTAATAAAAATCATATTATAAGGAAAATGAATATGGATTATAAAACACCCATCAAAAATATTCTTAGAATCTTTACCTATGTCATAAATTCCTGGTCCATAATTATCATCAATATTAAAAGTATTAAATCACATTCAATAGAGAAAAATAAAATCTTCTACTAATACTTTAAAATTATTTTCCTTCAAAATAAATTATTTCATTTCTATAAAAATAATTTATAGTTTATAAGACAAAATGTCCTTATTTTAATTCACATAATTTAATCTATATCTACAAACATTTTAAACAAGTAGTATTTGAATATTGAGTTGTTAGCCTAATAAATCTCAATTATTGAGAGATGCCACAAGAAGAACAAATTGTGATTAATTTATTGAAGTTTAACATTAAAATGACAAAAGTTTTGTTTCTAAGCATGTGAATGTGAATGATAATATGATTTTTTTGCAACTTCATTTTTTTGTAATAAAAGAATTTTCTATATTATAAAAAATATAAACTTAAAACATAAAGATTTTATTTAGATTGAAAAAAAAAAAATTCTATTTAAATATATAAAATCATTATTACATCTTATAAACAAAAATTAGATATTCTTTATTATTATTTTTTTACAAATTTAATAATCAAGAATTTCAATTAAATTTGATTTTTTATTTTTTTTTAATGAATTATCTTAATATTTTATTTATTTTTTCATTTTATAATTAAATGATTAGTTTTTAATAAAGAAAGTCAATTGTTTGTAACTAGTTTAGTTATATTATTGAGTAATATATCTAGATAACGGTTTACAAATAGGAGTTGAGAGATCATTAAATTGCTTTTATATAATTTTATATAATTTTCTTGTCTTTCAATGGAGTGATATACCCAAAAAGAGATGAAAAGCGATTTAGGCACTCCAATTGGAAAGAAGCGAGAATGTGCATTGACCATATCTCTAAGTCTATCACATAACAGAAGGCTGTAATTATGCAGTTAAGTTTAGTTCTCTTATTCCATGATGACCAATACTTGTTATTTAGGAAATGCCTCTTGAATTGTCATGAGTGGTAAAGGTGAAATCTGAACACGATTATCGCTAGGAAGGTTATGCACGTAGCCACGTTTTCTGTTGGAAACTGAAAAGTACTGTGAATTCACAAATTCTGATATAGTTGTCCATACACCTTTTGGTGTACCATAGACATTTTCGAAATAAAAGTATGGTGGACCTTGTTCAAGCTTTTTAAGCTTCCGCTGTCGACTCACGGGGTGACTTGGAGCTCCAAATCCAACCAATCCTCTAATAACATGGCATTATAAACGAAAAATTGTAAGCTCATTTTGGATAAACCAACTTTTGAAAGACGTGCTTCTTTTGAGCTTTATTTTCTGAAATGGTGTCTTGGGATGGGTTTATAGCAATCCTTGTCGAAGACTAAGAGCTTTCTTTTATGACATTTGAGTACACTGCAAAGATAACCTTGAAGTTCATATTACAAGCACTTTACCGCATATTTTGAAACAGACATCAAACATTGCAGATTTGAAATATTTCTTCTTCAAAAAGATATATTGTGATTAGACACAAAAGAGGTAGTATTATTTACCAGCGCAACAACTTATTAGACTTCTCCGATTGCAAGAGATGCTCACTCGGTAGATTGGTAAACAACATGGCTCTCCAATACTCTGCTTCTAGGAATCTTAGGAGCAAAACCTTCATTAGTGTCTTTCTTGGCCTTGCGTGAGAAGAGATGGATGCTTTGAAGCGAGCCTACTTTTCCAACGCATCGACAGCCTCCACAGCATACTGAATCCTCATTACACTTTCCACCAGAAGCCATGCGAAGGTGACAAGGGGAATCTCTTATGCATATTCAATACTCTGCCCCATCACTTTTTTCTCAGCAGAAGCAAGAGATTGTATCCGTGCGAGCCTCTTTCCTCATTCTGTTGCTCATCTCGTATCAACATCTGTCTTCTGAAGAGCCTTGTCGTGTTGGCCTCCTCCAAGCTCGCTGAACTATACCAGATTTCTTTGTTTGTCGTGTTGATGGGTTTTCCTTGTTCAAAGACTTGGACTTCAAATCCTTGGATTTCATTGGAATGCCATCTTCGAAGATCCATGAAATATCTTGGCAGACCATGCAAGGCTGCCTGCAAATCCTTCAATGCAAACTGTAAGTGCTCCATCATGGTCTCGGTGAGCTCTGTGTATTAGCCTCAACAGATTCCGACTGAAAAAACAAAACAAGGTGTTATTTTAAATACAAAGTTTGAAGGATCTGTCACAGTGACAGAGCAATCTTAGGAATGGAATATTATATTCTACCGACTCCACGTTCTACCGTGTGCTATCACTGTTAAAATACAATCCTTTAAGAGAGTAGCATGATTTCACGCATTATGAAACAAATAAATTAAATTTTTGCAATAACTAGTTTTGTGTCAGAGAAATAAAATAAAATTTTGACCTGCTTTTCATTCTTGTTTCGGATTTTTTTACCTGTCGAGGATTTTTTTATACATTTTTCATTTTCTTTAGTGTTTTTAGATCTGGAGACATCCCATCAGAAATAAATTTTTAATATGTTTTTCATTCTTGTTCAAGATTTCTTAGATTTTTAGACATTCCATCATGCAGTATCTATCAATCTTCATTTATTTTTGGAGGCTCTATTTTTGAGGTTTAGATTTAAGTTAGTTTTTTAATAATATTTTTGTGAGAAGATATTAATTATTGGTAGATGGAAATAAAAGATGATAGAAAACAAAAAGATAGAATATACAAGAGGTTGTTGCAAGAGAATAAAATAGAGTCGAAACATAGTAGTAGTAAGAAAGAACATAGAGCAACAGTTTCAAGGTGCACATGCAGAGCAGTAACATCAACTTCAAAAATTTGAATACATACAACAATTGTAAAGAGAGTATATGTAGTGAAAACTCTAGAGAGAGCATACACAACAAAAGCTTTAGAGAGAGCATACACAACAACACTACAAAAGAACATGCACACCGAGTAACACAATTTTGTGAATATTTTGTAGTTTATTTGTAAATATTTTGTACAAGTTAATTTTTGTATAGTATTCAAATAATATATTCTCTAAGTTTGAGAATTGTCTCCTTCTATAGTCTTCATAGTCTTGTTTGTTTGTTTGTTATTTTTTCCTACAATTATTATAATTAGTAGTTAAAATTTAGTGTGCAATGGTTGCATCAAAGAGGTCTTAAAAGTAAATTATGAGGTCCTTCTACAAATGACATGCTATCCCAAATGTAGCTTCCCATGGGCATATGTCATCTTTGAGTAATTGGTATGAAGTGATCTCTCTCTCTCTCTCTCTCTCTCTCTCTCTCTATTTCTCTCTTTTTTAGATCTATATTCTTTTTTCTCTTTCTCTTGTCACTCTCTCCCCTTTTTATGTGTCTCATTCTTTCTCACTTCTTCTTTCTCTTTGTAGCTCTTTCTCTCTCTTCCCCTTCCACCTCTTTTTCCCTCTCTACTTCACTATCTCTTTCTTTCTTTATCTCTATTTCTCACTTAATTTCCCTCTCTATATATCTCCCTCTCCTTTTTTATCTCTTCTATATACCTATATCCCCCTCCTTATCTCTTACTCTCTCCATCTCTCTCTACTTTTCCTCTCTTTCTCAGTTCTATCTCAATCTCTATCTCTCTTTCCCTCTCTCTACATCTCTCTCTTTGTTTCTCCACCTATATCTCTATTTCACTCTCTCTATTTATTTTACTTCAATGGCGACAAGTATAGTGAAGAGGTCTTAAAGTTGAATTATCATCCTTAAGAAAATGATGCACCACCCTAAGCATAGATCCCCATGGACACATCTCATCTTAAGATTTTTGGCATGAACTATAGCTGATTGAAAGTTACTCTCACTCTCTCTTTATATATGTATGTATCTTTCTCTTTCTCTTTGCCTATTTTTCCTATCTCTCTCTCTCTCTCTCTCTCTCTCTCTCTCTCTCTCTCTCTCTCTCTCTCTCTCTCTCTCTCTCTCTCTCTCTCTCTCTCTCTCTCTCTCTCTTTCTCTATTTTCCCTCTCACTAAATATAATGAGTGTGCCAAAGAGGTCTTAAAGGAAAATAATCATATCCTTAAGAAAATTACATGCCAAAAAAAGTATATCTCACAATGGATACATGTTATCTTTCGATTGTTGGATCAAAATGTTTGATCAAATTTAGTCTCTCTTTTCTTTATCAAGAACATCTCAATAGTCAATTCTACACAATGGATCAAGAACTACAACCACTCAATATAGTATACAAGAATATAGTAGGACCTTATCCAAAAATCCACATATACAAAGCGGTCATAAACAATATATCATAAATATATCTATAGGACTCCAAGATTAACTGTGCAATCTAATCACTCAAGGATTCTAAGCTCCTATTAATAATCAAGGAATAGATTGAGCTTTCCATTAAATGAAGCCATTTTCCTCCCCATCCATTAGTCAAGACAAAGAAGTTACCATCCATAATCCAAAAGTGTTTCACATTACAACATGGATGATTATCATGATTATATCAGTCCTTTATTAGTTACCCATAAGAATACATAAGGAACAATGGATCCAAAATACCACAATCATATGGAATTAAATTCAAAATGTATGTTCTCAAAAACATACACATTCCAATGCAAACAAGATTTAACAACACATCCTTTCAACATCAAATACATATATGAATGCAAGGACATGAACATGCTAAAAGTGACCATAATTAAATTTCACAATTCCTTTAGGATCAATTTCTCATATACTATGAAATTTCTTATCAAATTATCATATATCTTACTAAGAAACACATTCCCAAGGTTTTATAACTTGCATTACCACTACCTATATCTTGGCCTTAGCACCACATATAAACTAGTTCATGCATATAATAACATTTTCCAATACATGAGTTCACACAAAATAAATAGCAGATATTAGCATAGATAATTCAAATTCACAAAGTAGTGCACACATAAGTTAGATACATATATGCATGTACAAATTCATCAAAAAAATAATGAAACAAGACCAAAACACATAAAAATCACCCAAACAATTATCCTAATGTACCATACCACACCAAGATTCTCATCTCATAATAGTAGTGTACATCCATACCCAAAATGAACATAAGTAAGAAACGCTTGAAATTAATAATATATTGTGTGTTATCATTTGGTGGTTCACCATCTAGTAAAAACAAGTATACCAAGTTATGCCATAGTTATTCAAAAGAGATTTTTGGCTCTAGTGATTTTATGAAGAAATATATTTATTGTATCCACACATCCAATGGACCTCTCAACCAATCCAATAAACAAAAACCTATGTGATGCAAGTCCATGATGAGAAGAATAAATTTGATTCTCATGGATTCTTAGCTTAAGATGAGATCAAGTCTTAAAATCTACTAGAAAGTAGATTAAATAAAGTGGTTTCATATGGAATCACCCATATGACACCCAAGTCATTAAAATCCAATCTACAAAAGAAAACTACAAAACCTTAGATGAACCAAGTTTTCCAAGAGAATTTAGGTCATAGAACAACCTACTCCACAACTTACAATGGAACAAGGGAAATAGGTTTTCCAAAATATTAAAAAATATAAAACATACAAGCATAAGAACCTAGAAGAAACTAGTGACTAATCATAAAGTGCTTTCATATAACTACATATTGTAACCATGAAACCAACATAAGCACTCCATATTTTAGTCCAAATATTAGGTATTTTTCCCACTTGAATAGGGTGCTTAAAGAACTCACCCAACACAAACATCCTTTCACTAAACATGACCAAAAGGAAGAGAAAAATAACCACCATGCAAGAGGAGAGTCACATATTACCAAATAGAAGCTCCAAGGCATGACCATGGAAGGAGAAAAAAAATCACCAACTTCACAAAAAATAAAATCCTATACTGGATGAGCTTCCATCACCCATCATAGATCCAATTAGCAATATTCATCTAAGAGTTAGATGTCATGTATTTCAATCTCATATATTTGTAAAACAATGCTAACAGAAGAACATCCACTATTGTTCACAAGCCTCCAACAATTCCTAACTATAAAACTCTAGCTCTGATACAAAATGTCAGTAAAAAGAACAATCTATAACCCAATTGTTAGTAATCAATGCTCCATTTAAGCTATGATGTCAATCAATGAAATACAAGGCTTATACTAGTACAAAACAAAAATTTAAAAATTGTATGCAAATTTGTAATTAAATTTCCTTAATATGGAATTACCATAAGATAGAAATAACAAACACACACAAATCAACAACATAAGAATGCAATAAACTCCAAAAGGTCATCTCACAACACAAGATTTATGTGGAGAAACCCTTTTAGAAAAAAAAAAACACCAAGAAGAGAGGTCAAGCATTTTTTATTTTCAAATACAAACTCATAATACATTCAATTGCATCACCCTTTCTACGTTTAGAATCTAACAAGACATGTACATACAAATATTTTTCACACATTTCACACACACTCCCTTAAACACTTACAAATAGAAGTTTCTTATTTTAATTTCCTCCTCCTATTTACTACCACCTTAAACACCTCCTTAATAGTGCTTTTATCCCCTAAATGGGATATTTACATTGGTTTCACATCCCAACAACCCTCCTTGCAAATTTACAAGATTTCTTAAGATAGGAAAATATAGGTTGCAACCAAATTACTAAACTACTCCATTTGGACACAATTTTTTCTTAGTTCCAAAGGTGGTTCAAGATATTTAATAACCATCCCAAAATTTATTTCAAGTATAAAAAAAAATCATGGTAAGTTGGGGGCTCAAAACCACTATAACAACTAATATGCATTACCTTGATAAATAGTAACTAGCTTTCAATAAATAATTTGTATTGCTCCCAATAAAATAAAATTTACTACTCAAATAAAATTTTGATGATAAAAAATCACCACAGTTGGTGAAATATTCATCCAATAATTTACAAATATTAAATACATAAGATTTACAATATTACAAGTAGTTAAATACAATTATTAAATTTTAAAAAGAGAAGAATCAAATCATTACTATAAAAAATATATAAGAACCCATAGGCAAGCACTACATGAGAAATTTTAATAAATGTAAATTCATTTAAGACAAATTCAATTACATAAGTGATATATCTATATATATCTATATCTATATATATCTATATCTATATATATATATAGATATAGATATATCAAACACATTTGGACCACTATATAGATGATATGAGAGTCTAGAAGGAATATTTACATGAGAAATTTTGTTGAAGGTAGATGCATCTAATATATGATATAGTCCTAAATCTCTTTAAATTAAGAAGGAATCCAACAACCATGCAAACCATATGGGAGTCCATAAGGAAGCTTTCCACGAGAAACTTCGGTGAAGGTGGATCCATCTAAAACTACATCAAACCCATTATCATCTTTCTCACTCACTATTGATATCACCACTCCTGTACCATATAACAACTTAACTTAATATGAATCACAATTAGTACTAGCTATGGAAACAAGTAGTAGTTAGATTCAGTGCTAATATTCTCACCATCATCTTCGGCCTCTGCTCCAGGACGTCCTATAAAGAAGGGTTCAGAGGGAATGCTCCCTTCACTATACCATTTTTTTGTTTATTTCTCTTTCAAGTCAATCTAAATAATTTATCAATAAAATATTAGCCACATACATGTATGTTATTGTCGATTTTAACAAGGAAAGGTAGGGTAATTTATGACCTTTGTAAGAGAATTGAGAAAATGACAAGAGCGCTCTGTTGCACATCCATATGCATAACAATACTCCGTTACTCTGTATTTTGGATTATTGTTACACATGTCTATCCCTTTGCCATGCTCCTTTGGTGGAACTGTAGTCTCTAATGTTCCTCTTTGGCTACCATTGAGAGGTATGGTAAAGCGTTTTACTCTTGTTAATATAAAATAAATTTATTATTTTGGGTAAGTAGATCTTCTCATCAAATATAGAAAAGAAATTAAAATATATTTGTTAGAGTTCTGGTATCAGAGCCCCAGTTTTCTAGGCAGTTTGTTATTTGTGGGTGTCTTTAGAAAAGCCCTAGGTTATCTAGGCATTGATTAGTCTTCTCAAATTTGAGAAGAATGGCAGGTGGCGAGAGAAAAGGTTGGCAGCAGCCACCAACTTTTGATGGGAAGAACTATGATATATGGGCTAAGAAGATGAAGATAATATTGGTTGCTAATGACCTATGGGAGTTGGTCATCAATGGTTTTAATGACATTACAGACCAAGCAGCCTTTGCATCCCTCTCAAATTCACAAAAGTATCAGTTGAAAGAAACTAGGATGAAAGATGCAAAAGTCCTCAGTTTGATTGAGGTAGCCTTGATTGAGGCTATTTTCCCACATATTGCAGTAGCAAACTATGCAAAACAGGGTTGGGAAATTCTACAAAATAGTTATAAGGGGATAGATAAAGTGAGATTAGTAAAGCTACAACTGTTAATGAGAGATTTTGAGACTTTGTTGATGAAAGATGGCGAGTCTATTTCAGATTTCCACACTAAAGTCTCCACTTTGATAAATCAACTTAGAATTAATGGAGAAACAATGGAAGAATTTAGAGGATTATTGGGAAAATCCTAAGAAGTCTACCTACTAGGTTTGATCCTATAGTCATTTTCATTGAAGAGGCAAAGGATTTGTCTCATATGACTATATATGAGTTGATGGGTTCATTACAAACCCATGAGCAATGGTTGAATAGATTTGCTCCTTCCCTAGAGCAAGCTTTCAAAGCTCTGACCGATGGAAGAGGTCAGGGAAGAGGTAGAAACAACAGAGGCAGAGGTCAAAGAGGAAGAGGAAGAAGCAATACTAGAAGAGGAGACTCAAACAACCTAGAGGAGCCAAGCAACTCACAATCGACAAACCAAAACCAAAAGAAGAACAACAGTTTAGATCAAAGGTATGAAAAAAGAAATGTGCAGTGTTATTACTATCATAAGTATGGAAATTATTCTAGTGAGTGTAGAAAGAAGCATCATGACCATGGAGGCCAAAATGCAAATGCATAAAATGAGAACAAATCTAAAAATGACAAACAGTTCAATGTTTTTATTGTTTGTAACCTTGTTGAGCGTAGCAATGATGAAGTTTGGTATTTGGATAACAAATGCAACAACCACATGAGTGGTAACAAGACATTTTTTTCCTCCATAGACAACAGTATAAAAACATAAATCAAAATGGGAAATGATGAGAAGGTTCCCGTCATTGGAAAAGGTTTTGTCAGCATTCAAACCAAGAATGGCGAGAAGCAGCAAATCCAAGATGTCTATTATGCCCCTGGCATGAAGCATAATCTATTGACTATTGAGCATTGGAAAAATGGTCCAAAATAGTTACAAAATCCTATTGGAGAATGGAGAATGAAAGATATTTGATAAAGGAGGCATCAAGAAAGTGATGGCAGCCATGCAGATGACAAGAAACTGAATGTTTCCTCTAAGGATGCATGTAGTGTTTATGGTCCAGACACAACAAGAGGACAAAAACAACAATGTTCACTGGTGCTGACAACATAAGAACAATAATTGACTGTGGAACAACAATCTGCATTCAAAATAGTCATCAAAGACCCATCCAAACTTTGATATTTAAGGTATGGGCACTTAAGCTTTTCTAGTTTGAGTTTATTGTCTAGGAAAGGAATGGTTAGAGGGTTACCTTCTATTGTAGAACCCAATGGAAAATGTGAAGCCTACATTTTAGGAAAGCAACATAGACAACCATTTCAATCAAGGTACTCTAGGAGAGCAAAAGCACCATTAGAATTAGTGCACTCATATTTGTGTGGATCCATGAATACCCCCACTTTAGCTAGAAATACCTATTTCATGATGTTCATAGATGATTATAGCAAAAAAAATTGGGTCTATTTCTTGAAAAACAAATCGGAAGCCTTTGATAAATTTAAATGGTTTAGGGCAACAATTGAAAACGAAAGTGAACACTATATCAAAGCCCTTAGAACAGATAGAGGGGGAGAGTACATCTCCAAAGAATTTCTAATTTTTTGTAGGAATGAGGGCATTCACAAAAAAATCACAACTAGGTATACTCCACATCAAAACAAAGTGGCTGAGAGGAAAAAAAAACTATTCAAGACATGACAACAAGTATGTTGAAAGCAAAAGGACTGTCACACATATTTTGGGGTGAAGTTGTGGCAACAACTATTTACATATTGAATAGGTGTCCTACAAAGGCTGTCTGTGATAAGATCCCACAAGAGGCTTGGACAAATAGAAAATGGAGTATTGAACACCTAAGAATCTTCGGGTGTGTGGCATATGCATTCGTTCCAAAAGAAAAGAGGTAGAAATTTGATGACAGAGGAGAAAAATGCATTTTCATAGGCTATAGTAAGGAATTAAAAGCCTACAAATTGTACAATCGCATCACCAAAAAGGTAGTGATCAGTATGGACGTTGTGTTCATTGAGAATGAAGCATGGGATGGAACGGTGGAAAGAACCATGGGTATTTCAATCACCATACCCTTTGATGATGAAGAAGCTCCAGAAGACAACAATCCTGAAGGAGCAACATAATATAATAGTTCAGAGAGTTGCTATCACAGAGCATTGGAAAACAACTCTGGTGGTACTCAACGAAATAGCAACTCTGAACAGACACAACAAAGTAACAACTCTAGAGTACAACAAAGCAATAACTCGAATAGTCAACCGTACAACAACTCTAGAGGTTAGAGTAGCAACAACTCAGAAGCTAATTCTAACGCTACACTTGCATCATTGATGCCACAGAAGAAAAAGAGTGTGAAAGAGATTTATGAAAGCACAAGGCATGTTGATTTTGATGAAATTTTGGATTTTGCTTTGTTCTCCTATAGTGATCCAACACACTTTGAGGAAGCAGTTAAAGAAGAGAAGTGGTGTAAGGCCATGGATGAAGAGTTGGAAGCTATCGAGAGGAACCAAACATGGGAGTTGACCGATTTACCCAAAGGTAAACAAGTGATTGGAGTGAAGTGGGTCTACAAGACCAAGTGTATAGCAGAAGGTAAAATTGAAAGGCATAAAGAAAGGCTAGTGGTGAAAGAATACAAACAATAGCCCGGTATCGATTATGATGAGACATATATGCACCAGTTACAAGGTGGGAAACAGTTCGAGCAACCATAGCAATTGCAGCCCAACATTATTGGAAATTGTTTCAAATGGATGTAAAGTCATCCTTCTTGAACAAAGTGCTGAAAGAAGAAGTGTATGTGGAGCATCCACCTGACTATGAAGTCCCAGGGCAAGAGGATAAGGTATATAGGCTCCGAAAAGCTCTTTATGGGCTGAAACAAGCACCTCGGGCATGGTACAATAGAATAGAATCATATTTAATGAGCAATGGCTTCAACAAAAGCAATAGTGAGCCCACACTATACATCAAAGTATCTAAATGTGATATTTTATTTGTTGTTTTATATGTAGATGATCTAATTTTTACTGGGAACAGTGACAACTTGATTGCTGATTTTAAAGGTGACAAAGAATGAGTTTGAGATGAAAGACTTAGGTCTGCTAAAATATTTTCTTTGTATTGAAGTTCAACAAACAGTGCATGGCATATTCATTTCACAAACTAATTATGCCAAACAAATTTTGAGGAGGTTCAAAATGCAAAACAACAAACCTGTAGCAACACCAACAACAACAGGTTAGAAACTGTGCAAAGATGACATCAACAATGATGTGAAACTAACCCTCTACAAGAGCATGGTTGGAAGTTTGATTTATTTGACATCAACAAGGCCTGACTTAATATATGCGATAAGTCTAATTTCTAGGTTCATGGAGAAACCTAAAGAAACACATTGGCAAGTAGGAAAGATGATCTTAAGGTATGTGAATGGAACAACAAGTTATGGAATTTTGTATGCTGCACCAAATGAGTTCAAGCTAGCTAGTTTCATGGATAGTGATTGGGAAGGAAATGTAGATGATAGGAAGAGCACTTCAGGATATGTGTTCCACATGGGATTAGGTGCAATTTCATGGGCATCCAAGAAGTAGCCTACTGTCTCTCTCAGCATAGTCGAAGTTGAATACATTGTTGCAAACGCAAAAACATGTCAAGCTATTTGGTTGAGAAGGATACTTGCAGATTTGAAGGAACATCAAGAAGACAACACAGTCATACACACTGTGACAATGTTTCCTCAATAGTTTTGACAAAGAATCTAGTCTTTCATGGACGCAAAAAACACATTGAGATCCGATATCATTTCATAAGGGAGCTGGTGGAACAAGGTGAGATTGAATTGTAGTATTGTAGATATGAAGAACAACTTACTGATATTTTCACCAAGGCACTACCAAGAGATAGTTTTGAGCGCCTAAGAGATAGGCTTGGCATGGTGGAGAGCTTCAAAGATCAGCTCCGAAAGGAAACTACTAATTGATATCTGACTTCAAATTAAGGGGGAGTGTTGGAATATTTATTATAATCTACAATTAGTAGATTTTTCCTCCCAAATGCCCCCAATGTAACCCTGATTGACCTACCAGCATTAAATATGTTAGGTAATTTTGAATTTGAAATGAAGCGCTCATTTTTGAGCTTGCTTTTCAAACAAGAAGAAAGGGATGTATTCATTGGTTTTAGAAGTTAGTTTTATTTTTGTATTTTAGAGAGAACCTGTAGTAGCAAAAGAAGAGTTGAGTTTTTGGGATTGGAAGACCCTGCAACAACAGAAGGAATGTTCAACATAGAGCAAGGAGACAACAACAAATAGAAAATAATGTGTAGAAACAACATGTGAACAACATCAGCTACAACACTGCATAATCAACATTAGTTTAGATATTTGAATAGTTTTAATTATTGGATAGTAGTCCAAAGTCAATGTTGAATATTTTGTAGTGTAAAATAGAGCATGTACTCTTTGTTTTTGTAATTTTTAGAAAGCAAGAAAGGAATATATAAATCTTTATTTTTTGTCGTAAACATTTTGCTGTCTTTGTGCAAATTTTTGTGTGTGTTTTATGTTTCTTGTTCTGTCCATCACCCAGTCACAACATTGTTTCTGTATTGCTGCACCCCTATTTGCCAACAAACAACCTGTAATAGCATTTGGTTAGGCTAAATTATGATAGATTTACTCAATTATTTGTTTATGGATATAATTTTTTTTGATTAAGTATATGTGAACTTACAGTCTCTCCTGTTTCTTTAGAAACTACGTGCATAAAAGCTTTGGCATCCTTATGCCATTGTAAGAGATCCCCACTTAACATATTCTCCAGAGAATATTTCATGAGCATTTCAGGAACAATCACGAAGTTATCTGTTATTGTAAATCAATGCACCCATCCTACAGAAGAACAACTTTTGCATTTCACCTGAATTACTCAAACCAAGATTATCAGGGAAAAATTTAGTGGCGAATCTTCGCCAATTGGCTAATAATTGAAATCGAGACCTCTAGAAATAGCGAATAGTACAAGCTAAAAATGATGCAGAATCGCCAGGTTTTTACAAAAATTTTTTTTTATCTCAATTAATTCACCTATGCATTATTCTTTAAAAGATGCATCATTGGAACTGATTCGCCAGTAGTTTATACTCTAATTACAAATATTAATTATATTTGCCAGTAATATTATATTCCTACCATTCATTTTGGGGAAATATTGCCACTAATAATAAATTACCATTTCATTTTAGTGATATTTTAGCCTTGAATAGGGCTTTTATTTATTTCCATCGATTAGCTTTTTAATCGGATGGCTGTAGGTTGATTCTGTGAGTTTATATGCATGTGAATTTTAAAAGGCTTGTTGAGGCCGAGAATTTGTTTTGGGCCACATGATTAGATTTAATCGTGTGGCCCAAAACAAATTTTGGGCCTCAACAAGCCTTTTAAAAGGCACATGCATATAAACTCACAAAATCAACCTACAACCATCCGATTAAAAAGCTAATCGATGGTCATAATTTCAATTTTCATAGTCTTTTTTTTTAAGTGAGAATTTTAAAAAATGCTTAATCCGTGTGTGCTCCAATGCATTTTCAATTGTGAATTTATGCTTGGTGGCAAGGGGCTCTACCCTCGACCCCGCCTGTATCGCGACAGGAGCATGCCGGGGCCACTGTCCCCAAACCCCGCGATGGGGCGTTCCCCCTCGACCCTCACAAGGGGGCTCTGCCCCCTTGACCCCCACAAGGGGAGCTGTCCCTTGACCTCACCGGTGGCTGTCATCCCCAGGCCCCTACTTCAATATTACAAAAGACAAAAAAAAAATGGGGGAATTGCGCCGACCAACTATGCAATTTTTTAAAGGAGAGATTCACCATTGTAATTAATCTTTTTAGTGATTATTCACTAGGATTCGCCATTGTGATTATTATTTTTTCCAATTATTCATTAAGATTCGCCAGGATTTTACAATTTTTTTAATAATGTGCTATAGATTCGCCAGGAAAATTAATAATTTTTTTCAAATAAAAGGAAAGATTCACCAGGATTTTACACCTTTGCCCAGGGGGGGTTTCTTAAAGTTATCCCTAAAGATTATCAAACATGTTTCTTTTAATGGAGGTTGTTTGGTATTGTGAAATTTGATTGAGTTGTATTTGGGTTTAAGTGAAGGTATTCTACATGAAGATGCCAAATTATTTCTAATATTAAAGAAATTTTATGTTGAAAATGATTTATAAGAGAGGGTTTTTTAGAGAATTTTTTCATATAAATGATTGATATATTTATCACAACATTGGAAAAAATGGTCTTACCTTTCCTATTAAATTTCTTTCATTAGTTCTAGAAGCCTTTGGATAACATTATAACCACAATTAGTTAATGAAGTTTGGGAGCAATGAAATAAGTTCACTATCGAACACTAATGGGTGCCTTGATTGATTGAAACCTGAAAAACCATATATCAAATATTTTAATGAGAAAGATTTTATTATAAAATAAATAATCGATCAAAATATTTTATAGTTTAGCAACATAGTTATCATTGTGGTATGTGCTTCTTATATGGTAGAGAATTCAAGTATAAAATCTATGCACCATTTCATAACATATAATAATGTTTAAAATTTCCTTGAATCTAGTGATTTGCATTATAATCATATATGAAAATGGAAATTAATTACCCCTAGCTTATCTGTGTATTTAATGGGACCAATTGTTTCCAATGAGTTGGGGTCAATTTGGAGAGTTTCTTTCATAGTTTCATCCAAACACACAACTCGCCCATCACCCATCTTGTGAAACACAAATATTTTTTGTCACGCATTCACAATCATATTCATTTATATTAGCATCCACAATATTGTTGAAGGAAAGGAATATCAACCTAATAACTGATATAATGGCATTATCTATGACTGCATCACTAGATAACACACTCCCACCATTTTCCCAATATTTGACAGATTTGGAAGTTCTAAAAATTCATGATAACAAACTCTATTTTTTTTTTAGCCCTATAAGCCTCTTATTGTAATTGTGCATGTCCTATGAACATGTGCCCATTCTCAAAGTTAAGGCAGACCAAAGTTGTATATCTTACATCAGAAAGAAAAAAAATCATTATTAGAGACCTATAGGATCAAAAGAAAAAGCTAAATTATTTAAGATACGATTAACTAGAACAAGGTTATGTGTGAAATCTTCTTAAAAGTTACAAATAACCCTTAGAAAATTGAAAATAAATTATTTTTAGATAATTTTCTAAGTTTATTTTAGTGTTCATTAGATTTTGAAGAAAACTTAAAAGATAAAACTAAGATTAAAACTAAAAAGACCGGGTTCAATGATCTTGAGATTTTCCTAGTAATAATTAGAAAATTAAAGAAATGTTATAAATTCACTTTTATCAATAATTAAAAAAAAAGATTTTAAAACTAAAAAAATATAATATTTATACATAAAATTTATTTTTTATAATTATACAATTTTAAACCCTTTTAAATTTATAATTAAAATTACTTATCATAGATACCAATAATTCTTATTTTCAAAATTTAATTGTGTAATTTTCTTAAATTATTAAAGAAATATTTATAAAATCACATTTACCAGAAAAATGATAATATTATCCCTAACATAAACCATATTATAAGGAAAATGAATATGGATTATAAAATACCAGTCAAAAAGATTCTTAGAATCTTGGCCTATGTCATACATTCCTGGTCCATTTTGAAGGTAAGTACCATTCTGCACACAAAGCATATTTAACCATATAAAATAAAATAAAAAAATATCATTAATATTAAAAGTATTAAACCAAATTCAATAGAGAAAAATAAAATATTCTACTCATATTTTAAAATTATTTTTCTTCAAAATAAATTATTATTTTTTAAAATAATTTAAAAACTATAAGACAAAGTGTTTTTGGAGTTTACTTTAATTGACATTTAATCTATATTTACAAACACATTAAGCAAGTACCTTTAATCTAATCAATAAATCCAATTATTGAGAGATGCCAAGCCAATAAAAAATTGTGGTTAATTTATTATAGTTGAACATGAAAATGAGACGTTTTGTTTCTAAGCATGTGAATGTATGATGGTATTAACATTTTGCAAGTTCACCAAATTTGTTTAGCAAAATAATTTTATATATTATAAAAATATGAACATAAAACATATAGATTTTATTTATATTTAAAAAAGAAATTTATTTTTAAATATATAAAAATATAAAATCATTCTTCCCACAAAATTTAATAATAAAAACTAGATAATCTTTTAACATTTTTTTTATAAATTTAATTATTAAGAATTTAAATTAAAATGATTAATATTTTCATATTTTTTTAATTAATTAATTATTAAGAATAAAATTTATTTTATTTATTTATTCATTTTATCTTTCAATTATTAGTTTTTAATAAAGAATGTTAATTATTTTGAATAAATATTTTATAGTAATTTTTTAATGTCAAGATGTATTTTATAATGGCAACAAGAGGAGTGTAATGATCTAAGCACATAAACTCTTACCCATTTACATTCAATTTATCACTAAATTATTAATTTTTAATAAAAAAATGTAGTTATTTTTAATAATAAACATTTCATATTAATTTTTAATGCTAAGAGGCATTCTACAATAACAACAAGAGATGGAGTGTAATTACGTATCTAAATATGTAAACAAAAACTCTTACCCTTTTTTTATATTTGATTGTAATTTATATGTCAAAATATTAATATTTAATATTTTTCAGAAAAGTAAAAGAAATAATTTGCCACTCAGAGATATAATTTTTTAATGTCAATGTTACATGTTCATTGCTATATCCACCCACAAAATTAAGGTGCACCACTATTGAACCCTCTCCCCTATCTGGAATTTCAAAATGGAAACGATATACCCACCAATTTGGCCTTCAATTTGAAGCTCACCCTTCCAAAACTCCTGTTTCACGCTCTCCCAAGCTGGGTGTTTTGGATATTTAACAGCCGTTGCTCTGTCTGTTGACGGGGACGCCACTGTGGCGGCAATTTTCATGGAGCGCCTTTTATGCTTGACTAAACCAGTGGAGCTCAGAGACGGAGCGCCGCCATAAGTGATGTAGGCAATTCTATGCCTCCCCGGCGCCGTCAAATACTGCGAACTTTTATTCACGGAGATGGGAATATCCAGCAAAGCCATTTTCAACTCAGTAAGATCAGTATGTATGAATGTATTCAATCTCCAACGCTAGCGCTTAAATAGATAAGCCGACGCAGAAACAAGGCAAATAATCTGGTTGGCTTCCACTTTCTCATTTGGTGGAGAGTTAGATCTCTTAGAAAAGACATTGCCACAAATGTTTTCTACTATATGGGGAAATAAATCCCGTATGATACCTCTCAAGAGTATGCGGCATACAATCGAGCAACATCTGAGTGGAATTTTCCAAGGCAATGCGTTTCCGTAAAGACAGTTATAAATGAATTTAGTCTAAAAAATTGAGTTATTTAGAATCATAGAAACCCTACTGAAGCAGTGGATTCAGCCTGTGAGAATCTATTGTGGCTATTAGACGTTACTAAGCTTTGCAATATTCGAATATTTGAATCTACATCGAAAATGTTTGTTTAAGATTCACAACTACCTGACATATCTCACGAAAGTTTCTCCAACAACAAATTTTAGTGGACAGGTGTATGAACTGGAAGGCAGAGCAATGCAGGCATTTCAGAAGTTTAACTAATCAACTGTTGGGTTGCATTAAGAAGGGACATTGTGCTCCCAAATCTCATGGACAAAATAAACCTTGTAACGCAGGCATCCAGAGGGTAAGTGTGCTGTGCATTTTAAGCATGAAAATGAGTGGTAAGAACAAATTACAAATAAAGAAATTAAGTGGGACAATGTGGAAAAGGAGATAGAGATGGAAAGGAAAGCATGGGCCTTATTCATAATAAAATATATACAAATTAATCAATCTGCATAAGGTGATTTTATTCCTAATGATTATGTGTTTGAAGAAGCCCGATGCAGAGGATGCAGCACAATTTGTTCGTACATTGAGTGTACATAGATACTGTGGCATAGGGGTTCAAGTTATAATCGTAGAGATGTTGAAACCTGGAATCGAGACAGTGCTATTTTAGATTATAGAAGAGCTGAAATTGAGATTGTCTGCCCAGAAGCTATCCGGTTTCAGCTGCTTGCTCAAAGATCTTTATTTTGTATCATTTGTCATGACTTGGTTTCCTAATGTATAATTGAGTTTTTTCCAATTTGTATATATCTCCATTTCAGCTGCCATGTCAAAGGACTACCAACCTTTTTAACAAATCTGTTCAAGTTTGGGTTGGTTGTCTCTGGCAATGGATCTGAAAATTGGATGCGGCAATATTCAGATGGATGCAAGCAGCAAGTATTTCCAGTAATATTGTCTCCTTTGTTTCACACAGAAGGATTTATTTTTGAAGAGGTCAGTCATTGCTCCTAAATTGCGTTTTGACCTTTCTAGCTATGCAATATGAAGACAAAAGCATTCTACTTATTGTAGACTCAAACTGTGCAGTTGTGAGGTGGTAACTTAAAAGAATGTTAACAAATGGTTTTTACTTCAACAAAACTCCTACTCTAACTATTTATATGATAATTTGTAGCATTTTACTTGATATCTTACAAAGAGGATTAAGAAAAAGAAAACCCAAAAATGTTGGACTGTAATGTCGATACAAATCATTCATAGATTGGCTTTTCTATATTTGATTCAACCACATTGCACAACTTTTGTCCTGTGTGTGATTCCTTGATGAATTGATATACATAGTAGAGGGGATTAGATTTTTAGATTTTGAGAACAGTGAGTAGTTGAAAATTTTACCTCTTTGCAGGCATGCTACTTTTTTAATCGCAATGCAGTTAATATAATTGAGAATTTCTTATCAGGTGGAGTAAATGTAGCAGGTAATCGTGCATCTTCCATTCCCAAAAGGCTATATAGGGAGAACATTTATGGAACTCTTCTTAGAGGCTTTGCAGGATGAAATGCTTGTATTGGGATTTCAAAGGTCAGCAGGGACACACAAATCAGTAGTTTCAAACCAATCCACAACCTAGCTGGAGATTTAATGTTTATGATAAATTCACAGAATTGTAGCAAACAATCCTCCTATATAGGTTGGACATACATTATAAGGCATACACATATTTACAAATGCTCACATAGGGTTGCGTTGGAATGCATGTCGTGGTGTACTCACTCTTGTTAGATGTAAAATCCTGTAAGTTGTATCTTATGAAATTATCTATACATCTATAAGATTTGTGCTAAAATGGGTCTTCATCCAATTTCAAATGAGTATAATGGATATGTTGAGAAGTTGACTTTTGAAAAGAGAGGGAAATGAAGAGAAATTTTGACAAGGGAATTATACTATGTTGTGAATTCTTATGTGGGTTGATTTAATGTGTTTTCAATCTTTTTTTGAGTGAATGATAGGGAGGCCCTAGCTCATTCCTCAAGGGTGTCGATCCGTCTGGGTTAGAAAGTTCTATTGGTTTGATTTGGTAATATCATTTGGACATTTCTTCAAGGATTTATGGATTTAAAATGCAACGGTCAGAGTAAATAATTCTTCCATTTAGATGATTATTACTGTCCATTTGATTCTAAAGCATAGTTGTCTTATGCATAACTTTCTTTGATTTTGTTAATTATTTAAAATTGATCCATAAAAAATATTTTAAAAAAGGGTCTTGGTTGTCAACCAGCAGGAGAAGATATTGCTAAAAGAAAATTGGGCTTTAATGATTTCAAGTCCTAATAATTGAGTTGATCCTAGCAGATAAAATACCCAAAAATGTTCCATCTCTCGACCAAGTGTTGACGGAAACCATGACTTAGTCATATCAAGACATAATCTTTGAATGTTGATCCCTATTAACAAATAGGGACAACAATACTCATTAAAAGCCCAAAAGGAGAGGTAAAATTTCCAAATAGAAGTACACTATAGGATCGAAAATAAGTGAGGGTGGGGATCAGTAGGTCAATCAATAGGGATGAGAATAATGCATATAAGTATTGAGCAATGAAAGGATTTATGGGAAGGGATTGAAGTGATTAAGCTTTAGAGATCAAAAGTTCACTATAAGGAAGAAGGAGACAAGAATGAGCTGTCAAGGGGGTATAGAGAGGAAGAAAGATGAGAGGAGATGGTCAGGGAGACAAAAGAAATGTTGTGCATTTAGCAAACATGAGGGGTGAGGTGATATAAGGTAATGATGGGAAAATACAAGATAAGGGAAAACACAAATTTTCTAGTGCAAGAGTAACATAGTAAGCAAGCATGTGCTTAAGAAGAATTTTTTTGGCTCCCAAGAAAGTCATTTATAAGACAAAAATTAGCATAGTGCCATGAAGAGACAATGGAGTTCACTATGGGACACAAAAAGCTCAAAAAATAAATATAAAATAACTTGAGATTTAGAGTATTTAAAAAATTTAGGGATTGTCATATACTACATAGGAGAGAGATTTGAAAATAAGTTGTCATTATGGATAAACTAACAAGAATGGGAAAAAGACAATGCATTTTCCTATACCATCCACCAAAAAAGCTAAATAACTTGTAGAGGAGAAGAGGTGAAGTCAATGCAATTCAAAGGGAGGATATGTTATGATCATATGAGAATAATTTATATTTTCAATTAGCAGTTTTTATTTAATCTCATTATCACTTCAATCAAATTTTGCAAAATCCATCTATCCATATTGATGCTCATAGATTTTACATTTATCAAAGCTAATTGGAACACAATTGTTTTTTCCAATATAGAATTTTTTTAAAGTGGTCTATGATGTGAATGAACATTTATTTTTCAATCTTAAGTTTTAGAAATTATTGATTTTCATATAAAATTGTATAAGATGTTTTCTAGGTAAAATGATTTTGAAATAACCTTAATCAAAACCAACATTTTTAGTTTTATCCTTCCATGAATCTATATAATTCTAGGAAATAACAATTCATGATTTTTATTATAAAATTTTATTTAATATTTGAAATAAAAATAGTAATTTTTAATCAATAATATCTAAAAAACAATTTCTTTACATATTCATGGGCTTACAGATTTGGAAGTTTATTCATGCTTGTCTGGCTTATCTTTTTTCTATGACAAAAGTGTGTTCAAGGATAACAAAAATAGTTCAAAAAGTTATTGTACCTTTTTCTTACCTTTATAGAATGGTTTATAATGCAAACTTTAAATCCTCAAAACTCTATATATATGAAAGGTCTGAAAGCTATCTTGAAAACTCCACTGAGTGGGCAGTAAATTTCATAAATTTTCTGACAATTTCTTATATAGATTATGTAATAAGATAGATAAGCTAATTAATATTTATTTTTACAAATTTAATAAGTAAAAATTTAAATTAAATTTGATTAATTTTTAAATATTTTTTAGGAATTATTTATTAAGATTATAAGTTATTTTGTTTATTTATTATTTTATCGCTAAATTAATAGTTTTTAATAAAAAAATCAATTATTATTTTTTTAGACTACATGACCGGTGATACTGGTGTGACACGATGCTTTAATCAATCCCCCAGCTCAAAATTCAATTATTTTTAAGAATACATATTTTTATATAATTTTTTAATATTAAGAAATTCTACAATTATTTTTAATATTACTGCTAAAGATTCTGCTGCAAATTTCAAGGTGAAAGCCAAAACAGATAAGCCCTCCATCACAAAAGAAAAGAGAGAATATGAATTATGCTTTGTAAGATAAGCCTCAAGAGATTCCGACTGCAAATTGCTTATAGGGAAAAAAACAAATTAAACTTGACCAAATTAGATGTATTTTAAATACAAAGTTTTAAGGATCTGTCACAATGACAGAGC
Organism: Sequoia sempervirens; assembly: GCA_007258455.2. Lineage (NCBI taxonomy): Eukaryota > Viridiplantae > Streptophyta > Pinopsida > Cupressales > Cupressaceae > Sequoia > Sequoia sempervirens. Next base: position 118,311 of record VDFB02343879.1, on the reverse strand, counting down.
AATCTTAGGAATGAAATATTATATTCTACAATCCTTTAAGAGACGTGGATTGGAGTAGCATGATTTCACGAATTATGTGGATTGAAGCAATGCGAATCTCACGCATTCTCCTGTCTGTATCTTTAAAGACAAGGCAGTGAAATCAAAATAGTTGAATGAGGTGGTTTCTCTGGTCTTATTATGGCCTGTCCTAGGAATCTTTTGCAATACCTAGTTTTGTTTCAGAGAAATCAATTAAATTTTTCTACATGCTTTTCATTCCTGTTCGATTTTTTCTGACCTCACCAAGATTTTTTTATATATTTTTCATTTTCTTTAGTGTTTTTAGATCTGGAGACATTCCATTATGAAGTATCTATCAATCTCTTTCTTTCTTCTTTTTTTTTTGGAGGTTCTATTTTTGAGGTTTAGATTAGTTTCTTAATGACAATTTTTTTGAGAAGATATTAATTATTGGTAGATGGAAATAAAAGATGATAGAAAGCAGAAAGAAAGAATATAAAAGAGGTTGTTGTAGGAGAGTAAAATAGAGTTGAAACACAGTAGTAGTAAGAAATAACATAGAGCAACAACTTCAAGGAGCACATGCAGATTAGTAACGTCAACTTCAAAAAGGTGAATACATCTAACAACTGTAAAGAGAGTATACGTAGTGAAAACTCTAGAGAGAGCATACACAACAACAACACTACAAAAGAACATGCACAACAACGAGTAACATCATTTTGTGAATATTTTGTAGTTTATTTGTAAATATTTTGTACAAGTTAATTTTTGGATAGTATTCAAATAATATATCTCTAAGTTTGAGAATTGTCTCCTTCTATAGTCTTCATAGTCTTGTTTGTTTGTTTGTTATTTTTTTCCTACAAATATTATAACTAGTAGTTAAAATTTATTGTACAATGGTTGCATCAAAGAGGTCTTAAAAGTAAATTATGAGGTCCTCCTGCAAATGACATGCTATCCCAAATGTAGCTCCCCATGGGAAGATGTAATCTTTGAGTTATTGGTATGAAGTGATCTCTCTCTCTCTCTCTCTCTCTCTCTCTCTCTCTCTCTCTCTCCCTCACCATTCCTCTCTCTATATATCTAATCTCTATCTATATTCCTCTATCAATCTCTATCTCTATATACATATATAAACTTATGTATATATATGCATATATACATGTACACATATGTACATACATACATACATACATACATACATACATGTACATACATAAATAATTACATGTACATATATATATATCCATTTCTTTGTCTCTTTATTTTTCTATCTCTATATATCTCTTTCTCTATCTTCCTCTTTCTCTTAATCTCCTCCTCTCTATCCTCTTTCTCTTTCTATTTATCTCTATCTCTCATTCTATATTCTCCCAATCTCTCTTTATCACCTCTATCCCCTCCCTTTCCCTTCCTTATCAACACCTCTATATATATAATCTTTCCTTCTCCCTATTATCTCTCTTCCACACTATCTCTTTCAATATGTCTCTCTCTCCCTCCACTTTTCTCTCTACCCTATCTCTTTACCCCCCCCCCTCTCTCTCTCTCTCTCTCTAGATATATATCCTTTTTTCTCTTTCTCTCATCACTCTTTCCCTTCTTTATGTGTTTCATTCTTTCTCATTTCTTTCTCTTTGTAGCTCTTTTTCTCTCTTCTCCTTCTCCCTCTCTCTTTCCCTCTCTATTTCACTATTTATTTCTTTATTTATCTCTATTTATCACTTAATCTACCTCTCTATATATCTCCATCTCCTTTTTTTTTATCTCTTCTCTATACCTATATCACCCTCCTTATCTCTTACTCTCTCCATCTCTCTCTACTTTTCCTCTCTTTCTTAGTTCTATCTCTATCTCTCAATCTCTCTCTCCCTATCTCTACATCTCTCTCTCTATCTCTACATCTCTCTCTTTCTTTCTCTACCTATATATCTATTTCACTCTCTCTATTTGTTTTACTTCAAGGGCAACAAGTATAGTGAAGAGGTCTTAAATTTTAATTATCATTTTTAAGAAAATGATGCACCACCCTAAGCATAGCTCCCCATGGACGCATCTCATCTTAAGATTGTTGGCATGAAATAGCTAATTGAAAGCTGCTCACTCTCTCTTTATATATGTATGCATGTATGCATGTATTTATGTATGTATGTATGTATGTATGTATGTATGTATGTATGGATCGGTGTATGTATGGATCGATGTATCTTTCTCTTTCTCTTTTTCTATTTTACCTATCTCTCTATCTCTCTCTTTCTATATTTTCCCTCTCACTAAATATAATGAATTATCATATCCTTAAGAAAATTACATGCTAAAAAAATTATATTTTACAATGGATACATGCCATCTTTGGATTGTTGGATCAAAATGTTTGATCACATTTAGTCTCTCTTTTCTTTATCAAGAACATTTAAATAGTTAATTCTACACAATGGATCAAGAACTATGACCACTCAATATAGTATACAAGAATATAGTAGGACCTTATCCAAAAAGCCACACGTACAAAGCGGTCATAAAAAATATATCATAAATATATCTGAAGGACTCCAAGATTAACTGTGCAAGATAATCGCTCTAGGATTCTAAGCTCCTATTTCTAATGAAGGAAAGGATTGAGCTTTCCATTAGTTGAAGTCATTTTCCTCCCCATCCATTAGTCAAGACAAAGAAGTTATAATCCATAATCGAAAAGTGTTTCACATTACAACATGAATGATTATCATGATTATATCATTCCTTTATTAGTTACCCATAAGAATGCATAAGGAACAATGAATCCAATATACCTCAAGCATATGGAATTAAATTCACAATGTATGTTCTAAAAAATATACACATTCCAAGAAATCATTCCAATGCAAACAATATTTAACAACATATCCTTTCCAACATCAAATACATGTATATGAATGCAAGGACATGAACATGCCAAAAGTGACCATCATTAAATTGCACAATTCCTTTAGGATCAACTTCTCATATACTACAAAATTTCTTATCAAATTATCATATATCTTACTAAGAAACACATTCCCAAGGTATGATAACATGCATTCCCACTACCTATATCTTGGCCTTAGCACCACCTAAACTAGTTTGTGTATATAATAACATTTCAAATACATGAACACACAAAATAAATAGTAGATATTATCATAGACAATTCAAATTCACAAAGTAGCACACATAAGTTAGATACAAATATGCATACAAATGCATCAAAAAAAGAATGATAAATATTGATTTGACAACTAGATGGGAACACTCTATTTCCATTTGCAGTGGTTTTTGTCAATTTTATGCTAACTTTCTTTTTCATTTGTATTGATTTATGTTTTAAATCTGTATGCAGATATTTCATCATCAAATAATACTTAATTTCTTTAAAGAAAAAACCTAGATTTGTATAAGTTTATTTCATTCCATTATACTCTTTAAAATATTAATATACATATAGTTTTCTATGAACATAATCCTTGAACCTCCTTTAAATGAAATGTTAGTTATATGATTTTTTAATTTTAAGAGTATTCTACAATTATTTTTAATATTGGTGCAAATTGCAAGGTGAAAGCCAAAACAGATAAGCCCTCCACCACAAAAGAAGAGAGAGAATATGAGTGACACTTTGTAAGATTAGCCTCAACAGATTCCGACTGAAAAAACAAAACAAGGTGTTATTTTAAATTAAAAGTTGTAAGGATCTGTCACAGTGACAGAGCAATCTTAGGAATGAAATATTATATTCTACTAACTCCACGTTCTTTCGTGTGCAATCACTGTTAATATACAATCCTTTAAGAGACATGGATTGGACTTTGGAGTAGCATGATTTCACGCATTATGTGGATTGAAACAAATAAATTAAATTTTTGCAATATCTTTTCATTCCTGTTTCGGATTTTGTTGACCTGTCCAAGATTTTTTTGTACATTTTTTATTTTCTTTAGTGTTTTTAGATCTGGAGACATCCCATCAGAAATAAATTTTTAACATGTATTTCATTCTTGCTCTAAGATTTCTAGACATTCCATCATGTAGTATCTATCAATCTTCATTTATTTTTGGAGGCTCTATTTTTGAGGTTTAGATTTAAGTTAGTTTTTTAGTAACATTTTTCTTTGAGAGGATATTAATTATTGGTAGATGGAAATAAAAGATGATAGAAAACAAAAAGAAAGAATATAAAAGAGGTTGTTGCGGAGAATAAAATAGAGTTGAAATATAGTAGTAGTAAGAAAGAACATAGAGCAATAGCTTCAAGGAGCACATGCAGAGCAGTAACATCAACTTCAAAAAGGTGAATACATCCAACAACTGTAAAGAGAGTATACATAGTGAAAACTCTAGGGAGAGCATACACAACAAAATTTTTAGAGAGAGCATACATAACAACACTACAAAAGAACATGCACAATGAGTAACATCATTTTGTGAATATTTTGTAGTTTATTCGTAAATATTTTGTACAAATTAATTTTTGGATAGTATTCAAATAATATATTCTCTAAGTTTGAGAATTGTCTCCTTCTATAGTCTTCATAGTCATGTTTGTTTGTTAGTTATTTTTTCCTATAACTATTATAATTAGTAGTTAAACTTAAGTGTGCAATGGTTGCATCAAAAGAGGTCTTAAAAGTAAATTATCAGGTCCTACAAATGACAAGCTACCCAAATGTAGCTCCCCATGGGCATATGTCATATTTGAGTTATTGGTATGAAGTGATCTCTCTCTCTCTCTCTCTCTCTCTCTCTATATATATATATATCCTATTCTATCTCTCTTTTATTATTCCTCTCTTTATCAATCTCCTCTATTCTTTACACATATATCTTTCCTTTTCTATCTCTCTCTAGCCCTCACTCTTCCTCTCTCTATTTATCTTATCTCTATCTCTATATACATATATAAACTTATGTATATATATCCATACATACATACACTTATGTATATATATGCATGCATGCATACATGCATACATACATACATATACATCACACACACACACATATCCATTTCTTTATCTCTTTATTTGTCCCAATCTCTCTTTATCACCTCTCTCCCCTCCCCTTCCCTTCCCTATCAACACCTCTATATATATAATCTTTCCTTCTCCTATTATCTCTCTTCCACTCTATCTAGATTTCAATATGTCTCTCTCTACCCTATCTCTTTACCTCTCCCCCCTTTGATATTTCTCTTCCTATATTCTCTCTCTCTCTCTCTCTCTATTTCTCTCTTTTTCTAGATGTTTATTCTCTTTACTCTTTCTCTCATCACTCTCTCCCTTCTTTATGTGTCTCATTCTTTCTCACTTCTTCTTCCTCTTTATAGCTCTTTCTCTCTCTTCCCCTTCCCCCTCTCTCTTTCCCTCTCTATTTCACTACCTCTTTCTTTCTTTATCTCTATTTCTCACATAATCTCCCTCTCTATATATATCCCTCTCCCTTTTTATCTCTTCTCTATACCTATCTACCCCTCCTTATATCTTACTCTCTCCATCTCTCTCTACTTTTCCTCTCTTTCTCAGTTCTATCTCAATCTCTCAATCTCTCTCTCCCTCTCTCTACATCTCTTTCTCTTTCTTTCTCTACCTATATCTCTATTTCACTCTCTCTATTTGTTTTACTTCAATGGCAACAAGTATAGTGAAGAGGTCTTAAAGTTTCACAAGTTATCATCCTTAAGAAAATGATGCACCACCCCAAGCATAGCTCCCCATGGACACATCTAATCTTAAAATTGTTGGCATAAAATAGCTGATTGAAAGTTACTCTCTCTCTTTTTATATGTATGTATGCATGTGTATCTTTCTCTTTCTCTTTGTCTATTTTCATTCTCTCTCTCTCTCTCTCTCTCTCTCTCTCTCTCTCTCTCTCTCTCTCTCTCTTTCTCTATTTTCCCTCTCACTAAATATAATGGGTGTACCAAAGAGGTCTTAAAGGAAAATTATCATATCCTTAAGAAAATTAGATGCTTAAAAAAGTATCTCACAATGGATACATGTCATCTTTGGATTGTTGGATCAAAATGTTTGATCAAATTTAATCTCTCTTTTCTTTATCAAGAACATCTCAATAGTTAATTCTATACAATGGATCAAGAACTAGAACCACTCAATATAGTATAAAAGAATATAGTAGGACCTTATCCAAAAAGCCATATATACAAAGTGGTCATAAAGAATTATATCATAAATATATCTGAAGGACTCCAAGATTAATTGTGCAATCTAATCTCTCTAGGATTTTAAGCTCCTATTACTAATCAAGGAATGGATTGAGCTTTCCATTAGATGAAGTCATTTTCCTCCCCATCCATTAGTCAAGACAAAGAAGTTACCATCCATAATCCAAAAGTGTTTCACATTACAACATGAATGATTATCATGATTATATCATTCCTTTATTAGTTAGCCATAAGAATACATAAGGAACAATGGATCCAAAATACCTCCAGCATATGGAATTAAATTCACAATATATTTTCTCAAAAATATACACATTCTAAGAAATCATTCCAATGCAAACAAGATTTAATGTAACACATCCTTTCCAACATCAAATACATATATGAATGCAAGGACATGAACATGCCAAAAGTAACCATCATTAAATTGCATAATTCCTTTAGGATCAACTTCTCATATACTACAAAGTTTCTTATCAAATTATCATATATATTACTAAGAAACACATTCCCAAGGTATGATAACATGCATTCCCACTACCTATATCTTGGCCTTAGCACCACATAAACTAGTTCATGCATATAATAACATTTTCAAATACATGAACACACAAAATAAATAGCAGATATTAGCATAGATGATTCAAATTCATAAAGTAGCACACATAAGTTAGTTACACATATGCATAAAAATGCATCAAAAAAAGAACCAAAAAAAAAGACCAAAACACATAAAATACACCCAAACAATTATCTTAATGTATCATACCACACCAAGATTCTCATCTCTCAATAGTAGTGTACATCCATACCCAAAATGAACATAAGTAAGAAAGGCTTGAAAATAACAATATATTGAGTGTGTTTGGTGATTCACTCTCTAGTGAAAACTAGTATATACCAAGTCAGGCCATAGTTATTTCAAAGAGATTTTTGGTTCTAGTGATTCTATGAAGAAATATAGTTTTTGTATCCACACATCCAGTGAATCCCTCAACCAATCCAATAAACAAAAAACTATGTGATGCGAGTCTATGATGAGAAGAATAAATTTGATTCTCATGGATTCTTAGCTTAAGATGAGATGGTCTTAAAATCTACTAGAAAATAGATTAAATAAAGTGATTTCATATGGAATCACTCATACGACATCTAAGTCCTTAAATCCAATGTACAAAAGAAAAATACAAAACCTTAGATGAACCAAGTTTTCCAAGAGAATTTAGGTCATAGAACAATCTACTCCACAACTCGCAATGAAACAAAGGAAATAGGTTTTCCAAAATCTTAAAAAATATAAAACATACAAGCATATGAACCTTTAAGAAACTAGTGCGTAATCATATCTAGTGATTTCATATAACTACAAATTGAAACCATGAACCCAACATAAGCACTCCATATTTTATTCCAAATATTAGGCATTTTTCCCACTTGAATAGGGTGCTTAAAGAACTCACCCAACACAAACATCCTTTCACTAAACATGACCACAAGGAAGAGAAACATAACCACCATGCAAGAGGAGAGTCACATATTTCCAAATAGAAGCTCCAAGGCACCACCATGCAAGGAGAAAAATCATCACCAACTCCACAAAAAATAAAATCATATACCATGAGCTTCCATCACCCATCATAGATCCAGTTAACAATATTCATCTAAGAGTTAGATGTCATGTCTTTCAATCTCATATATCTGTGAAACAATGATAACACAAAAACATCTACTATTGTCCACAATCCTCCAAAAATTCCTACTTGTAAAAATCTAGCCCTGATACAAAATGTCGGTAAAAAGAAAAATCTATAAACCAATTGTTAGTAATCAATGATCCATTTAAGCTATGATCTCAATCGATGAAATACAAGGCTTAGACTAGTACAAAATTAAAAATTAAAAATTGTATGCAAATTTTGTAATTAAATTTCCTTAATATGGAATTGCCATAAGATAGAAATAACAAACACTCACAAATCAACAACATAATAATGCAAGAAACTCTAAAAGATCATCTCACAACACAAGATTTATGTGGAGAAACCCTTTTAGGAAAAAAAAATCCACCAAGAATCTAGAGGTCAGGCATGTTTTATCTTCAAATACAAACTCACAATACATTCAATTCCATCACCCTTTCTACATCTTGAATCTAACAAGACCTCTACATACAAATATTTTTCTCACACCTCACACACTCCCTTAAACACTTACAAATAGAAGTTTCTTACTTTAATTTTGTCCTTCTACTTACTACCACCTTAGACACCTCCTAAATAGTGCTTTTATCCCCTAAATGGAATATTCATGTTGGTTTCACATCCCAACAACTCTCCTTGGAAATTTACAAGATTTCTTAATATAGGCGAATACAGGTTACAACCAAATTACTAATCTACTCCATTTGGACACAATTTTTTGTTAGTTCCAAGGTGGTTAAAAATATTTAATAACCATCTCAAAATTTATTTCAAGTATAAAAATTATCATGGTAAGTTGGGTGCTAAAACCACTATAACAACCAATATGCATGACCTTGGTAAATAGTAACTAGCTTTCAATAAATAATTTGTATTTCCCCCAATGAAATAAAATTTACTAAGTCCAATACAATTTTGATGATAAAAAATCACCACAGGTGGTGAAATCTTCATACAATAATTTACAAATAACATTAAAAATAATTAAATACAATTATTAAATTTTAAAAAGAGATGAATCAAAAAATTACTATAAAAAATATATAAGAACCCATAAACAAGCACTACATGAAAAATGAGAAATTTTAATAAAGGTAAATTCATTTAAGACAAATTCAATTACATAAGTTATATATATAATTTTCATAGAAATAATTAAATACAATTATTAAATTTTAAAAAGAGATGAATCAAATAATTACTATAAAAAATATATTAGAATCCAATAAGCAATCACTACATGAAAAATAAGAAATTTTAATAAAGGTAAATTCATTTAAGACAAATTCAATTACATAAGTTAGATATATATATATATATATATATATATATATATATATATATATATATATATATATATATATATATATATATCATAGAGTCAAACACACCACTATATAGACTATATGAGAGTCTAGAAGGAATATTTACATGAGCAATTTTGTTGAGAGTCTAGAAGGAATATTTACATGAGCAATTTTGTTGAAGGTAGATGCAAGTAATATATGATATTGTCTTAAATCTCTTTAAATTAAGAAGGAATCCAACAACCATGCAGACCACATGGGAGTCCATAAGGAAGATTATATATATATTAATATTATTTTCATAGAGTCAAACACACCACTATATAGACTATATGAGAGTCTAGAAGGAATATTTACATGAGCAATTTTGTTGAAGGTAGATGCAAGTAATATATGATATTGTCTTAAATCTCTTTAAATTAAGAAGGAATCCAACAACCATGCAGACCATATGGGAGTCCATAAGGAAGATTATATATATATTAATATTATTTTCATAGAGTCAAACACACCACTATATAGACTATATGAGAGTCTAGAAGGAATATTTACATGAGCAATTTTGTTGAAGGTAGATGCAAGTAATATATGATATTGTCTTAAATCTCTTTAAATTAAGAAGGAATCCAACAACCATGCAGACCATATGGGAGTCCATAAGGAAGCTTATATATATATTAATATTATTTTCATAGAGTCAAACACACCACTATATAGACTATATGAGAGTCTAGAAGGAATATTTACATGAGTAATTTTATTGAAGGTAGATGCAAGTAATATATGATATTGTCTTAAATCTCTTTAAATTAAGAAGGAATCCAACAACCATGCAGACCATATGGGAGTCCATAAGGAAGCTTTGCACGAGCAACTTCGGTGAAGGTGGATCCATCTAAAACTACAGCAAACCCATCACCATCTTTCTCACTCACTATTGATATCACCACTCCTGCACCATATAACAGCTTAGCTTAATATGAATCACAATTAGTACTAGCTATGGAAACAAAATGGTTGTTTGGATTCAGTGCTAAAACACTCACCATCATCTTCTGCCTCTGCTCCAGGACGTCCTATAAAGAATGGTTCAGAGGGAATGCTCCCTTCACTATACCATTTTTTTGTTGATTTCTCTTTCAAGTCAATCTAAACAATTTATCAGTAAAATATTAGCCACATATATGTATGTTATTATTGATTTTAACAAGGAAAGGAAGGGTAATATGACCTTTGTAAGAGAATTGAGAAAATGACAAGGGCGCTCTGCTGCACATCCATATGCATAGCGATACTCCTTTCCTCTGTATTTTGGATTAATGTTGCACATGTCTATCCCTTTTCCATGCTCCTCTGGTGGAACTGCAGTCTCTAATGTTCCTATTGGGCTACCATTGAGAGGTATGGTAAAGCGTCCTACTCTGTTAATAGACAACAAGTTTATTATTTTGGGTAAGTAGATCTGCTCATCAAATATAGAAAAGAAATTAAATAAAATATATTTGTTAGAGTTCTGGTTGTGTAATATTGTAACAGTTGCGATGGATAGTGTTTAATAGCCACACTAACAAAATCCTTGAAAACATAAAAATGAAAGTGATTTGCATAATGAACACGATAATTGAAAAAAGTAAGAGAAATGACCTTGAATCTGGAAGACAATCCTCTCCAGAGAATGATCTTAATTCTTGTAGGAACAGTCTATCCATGATTGCAACACTGCTGTTATATTCACTGCAATCAACTATGACTGATATGGGCTTGCCAGTTACCTCATCTTTCTCTTCATAAGCATTGATGAAGTGGAAAGTCATAAATTGAGGAACCTCAACAGAGGCAACCTGTAATAACATTGGGTTAAGCTAAACTGTGATAGAGTTATTCAATTGACCGTTTATGGATATAGATTTTTATGATTGACGTATATGTGAACTTACAGTCTCTCCTGTTTCTTTAGAAACTACGTGCATAAAAGCTTTGGCATCCTTATGCCATTGTAAGAGATCCCCGCTTAACATATTCTCCAGAGAATATTTCATGGGCATTTCAGGAACAATCACGAAGTTATCGGTTACTGTAAATGAATGCACCCATCCTACAGAAGAACCGCTTTTGCATTTCACCTGAATTACTCACACCAAGATTATTAGACATGTTTCTTTTAATGGAGGTTGTTTGGTATTGTGAAACTTGATTGAGTTCTATTTGGGTTTAAAGAGGCTATTCTACATGAATGACGCCAAATTATTTCTAATATTAAAGAAATTTTATGTTGAAAATGATTTATAAGAGAGGGTTTTTTCTTGAGAAGTTTTTTATATAAATGATTGGTATATTTATCACAGTAATGGAAAAAATGGTCTTACCTTTCCAATTAATTTTCTTTCATTAGTTCCAGAAGGCATCCGGATAACATTATAACCACAGTTAATGAAGTCTGGGAGCAATGAAATAAGTTCACTATCAGACACTAATGGGTGTCCTGATTGATTGAAACCCTGAAAACCATACAACAAATATTTTAATGAGAAAGATTTTATTATAAAATAAATAATCAATCAAAATTCTTTATAGTTTGGCAACATAATCATCATTGTGGTAGTGTGCTTCTTATATGGTAGAGAATTCAAGTATAAAATCTGTACACTATTTCATAACAATGTTTAAAATCTCCTTGAATCTAGTGATTTGCATCATAATCATATATGAAAATGACAATTAATTACCCCTAGTCTATCTGTGAATTTAATGGGACCAATTGTTTCCAATGAGTTGGGGTCAATTTGAAGAGTTCCTTTATTGGTTTCAGTCAAACACACAACTCGTCCATCACCCATCCTGTGAAACACAAATATTTTTTGTCAAGTATTCATAATCATATTCATTTATGTTAGCATCCACAATATTGTTGAAGGAGAGGAATATCAACCTAATAACTGATATAATGGCATTATCTGTGACTGCATCACCAGATAACACTCCCACCATGTTCCCAATACTTGACAAGATATTTGATGGCTTTGGAAGTTCTGAAAATTCACGATAACAAACTCTATTATTTTTTTTGGCAGCCTTATAAGCCTCTGATTGTAACTGTGCATGTCCTGCAGACACGTGCCCATTCTCAAAGTGAAGGCGGACCAAAGTTGAATATCTTACATCAGAAAGAAAAAAATCATTATTAGAGACTTATAGCATAAAAAGAAAAAGCTAAATTATTTAAGATATGACTAAGTAGAACAAGATTGTGTGTGAAATCTTCTTAAAGTTATAGATAACCCTTACAAAATTGAAAATTAATTATTTTTAGATAATTATTTAAGTTTATTTTAGTATTCATTAGATTTTGAAAAAATCTTAAAAGATAAAATTAAGATTAAAACTATAAAAATTGAGTTCAATAACTTTAGATTTTTCCTAATAATAATTAGAAAATTAAAGAAACATTATTAAAAAAGTTCACTTCAAAAATTCATTTTTATCAATAATATATATATATATAAGATTTATTTTTTATGATTATACAATTTTAAACCCTTTTAAATTTATAATTAAAATTACTTATCATAGATACTAATAATTCCTATTTTCAAAATTAAATTGTGTAGTTTTCTTAAATTATTAAAGAAATATTTATAAAATCACATTTACCCAAAAAAATGTTAAGATGATCCCTAACATAAACCATATTATAAGGAAAATGAATATGGATTGTAAAATACCCATCAAAAATATTCTTAGAATCTTGGCCTATGTCATACATTCCTGGTCCATTTCGTAGGTAAGTACCATTCTGCACATAAAGCATATTTAACCATATAAAATAAAAAAATATTAATTATCATCAATATTAAAAAGTATTAAACCACATTCAATAGAGAAAAATAAAATATTCTATTCATATTTTAAAATTATTTTCCTTCAAAATAAATTATTTAATTTCTTTAAAAATAATTTAAAAACTATAAATTAAAATGTTATTTGGAGTTTACTTTAAAGCAAGTAGCATTTTGAACATTGACTTGTTAATCTAATCAATAAATCCAATTATTGAGAGATGCCAAGAAAAGAACAAATTGTGGTTAATTTATTGTAGTTGAACATGAAAGTAACAAGTTTTGTTTCTAAGCATGTGAATGTATGTGATAGTATTAACATTTTGCTAGTTCACCAAAAAAAAACAATAATAATAATTTTATGTATTATAAAAAATATGAAGTTAAAACATAAAGATTTTATTTAGATTTAGACAAAAGACATTTATTTTTAAATATATAAAAATATAAAATCATTCTAGATAAAATTTAATAATAAAAATTAGATAATCTTTAACATTTATTTTTATAAATTTAATAATTAAGAATTTAAATTAAATTTGATTAATATTTTAATATTTTTTTATGAATTAATTGCAACGATTAAAAGTTATTTTATTCATTTATTCATTTTATCATTTAATTATTATTTTATAATAAAAAATGTCAATTATTTTTAATAATAAATATTTATATAAACTTTTTAATGTCAAGATGTATTCTACAATTTGATGTAAAGGGGTGGAGTGGAATGATCTAAACAAAACTCTTACCTTTTACCTTGAATTTATCACTAAATTATTAATTTTTAATAAAGAATTATATGTCAATTTAAATTATTCTCAACCATTATTCAAAATGTTGTAACTTTTTTCAATAATCTTCTTATTTCTTAAATTCTCTTTAACTTTTTTAGCTCCTTCTTGAACATTAAAATTATTGATCACATCATAACTCTTTCAGGCTTCATTATACAAATTCTTTGAAACGACCACTTAGTATAAGTTAGGTATTTAAATCCTAACTTATTCCAAAGTTATTTAGGGGTATATTTAAGGTTTATAGTTTAGGGTTTATGGTTAGCTTTCTATTAAAATAACACTTATTATTATTATAATTATTATAGAGTATATAAAAGCTAATTTTTTCTTTATAATGAATCATAAAAACATTTTAAAAATACTTTTCTCAGACACAATAAAAACATACTAAAGTAAAATTTTACATCCCGCACAATTCAACTATAGATGCCTCAAGATTGATATCTTCAACGTATTTTAGATAGATGTATTTAAGATATCTAAACTATTAATAAATATTTTTACTATTTTTTAATGCTAGCATACATTCTACAATGGCTACAAGGGATGGAATGTAATAATCTGAATGTGTTAACATAAACTTCGTTTTTCTTGAATTTGATAATAATTTAATATTCAATATTTTCAAAATAAGCATTTATTACTAAAATAAAATAGCTCCAAAATGATACTTAATTTTTTCTTACAATTATATGAGTTTTATATTTTTCAAGAAAGGAAAAGAAATATCTATGAAGTGATGAAAAGAATGTTTCAAAATGGAAACCATATACCCACCAACTAGAATTGATATTTAATATTTTCAAAATAAACATTTATTACTAGCTTCAAATTGATATTTATTTATTTTTACATTTATATGAGTTTTATATTTTTCAGAAAAGGAAAAGAAATATCTATGAAGTGATAAAAAGAATGTTTCAAAATGAAAACGATATACCCACCAACCAATCTGGAATTCGGCCTTCAATTTGAAGCTCACCCTTCCAAAACTCCTGTTTCACGCTTTCCCAAGCTGGGTGTTTTGGATATTTAACGGGCGTTGCTCTGTCTGTTGACGGGAACGCCACTGTGGCTGCAATTTTCATAGAGCGCCTTTTATGCTTGACAAAACCAGTGGAGCTCAGAGACGGAGCGCCGCCATTAGAGGCATAGGCAATGCCATGCCTCCCCGGTGCCGTCAAATACTGTGAACTTTTATTCACAGAGATGGGAATATCCAGCAAAGCCATTTTCAACTCAGTAAGATTAGTATGTATGAATGTATTCAATCTCCAACGCTAGCGCTTAAATAGATAAGCCCACGCAGAATCAAGGCAAATAATCTGATTGGCTGCCACTTCCGAATATTGCTGCTAAAGATTCTGGTGCAAATGGCAAGGTGAAAGCCAAAACAGATAAGCCCTCCACCACAAAAGAACATAGCGAATATGAGTGATACTTTGTAATATTAGCCTCGAGAGATTCGGGGTCCGAATCTCTTATGGGAAAAAAAAAAAACAAACCCGACTAAATTAGGTGTATTTTAAATTAGAAGTTAGGATCTGTCACGGTAACAGAGTAATCCTAGGAATGAAATATTATTTTCTACCGACAATGCTTTCTAGAATTGAGTCTGGGTATCCGACAGCACGTTCTTCCGCGTGCAATCACTGTTAAAATATAGTATAATTGCGATTGATTCAAATACAGTCCTTTACGAGACGTGGATGAAGTAGCATGATCTCACGCATTACGTGGATTGAAGCGATGCCAATCTCATGCATACTCACGTTTTTATTGTTAAAAGAGAAGGCAGTGAAATAAAAATAGTTGAATGAGGTGGTTTTTCTGGATTTATTATGGAGCTTTCGAAATACTCAATTTTGAGTGAAAGAAATAATTTTTTGATATATTATGACGTGTCTAAGATTTTTTATATGTTTTTCATTTCTTTGTGAGAGTTTTGAAAGGAAAAGTGCATCCCAGAACAACATCCAAGATCAGTAAGTGTCTTGGGTAGCATTCATTTCATTTGAGGAACCTCAAAAACACATATTACTATGTCATAAAGCGGAAATGAACATAGTTGTTTTCCTATTGTTAATACCTTAGAGGAAAGTGATTGCAATAAAGATCTTGCCCGATCAAACTAGTTTTAGTAGCATTACAACACAAAAACAAATTTGTAAAAACAAAATCACATAAAAAAAGAATGAAAGACAAAAGAGAGAAGAAACACCAAATTTACGTGGGGAAAACCCTTTCAGGTATAAAATCCTACACTCCAAAAATAGAGCCATTGTATTATTCAGCAACAAGAGTACAAGTTACAATACAATATCAGGCTCATGGTCTTTATAGGAGATTTACATTTTGTTCCATCTCTAGAAAAAATCTGACAACATAACCCCTGTGAATAACACTCTCACCTCTCAACTTTTGGGTGATCCCACAATACTGGTTTACAATTTTTGGCCAAATTAGACACTGAACTGATTTTTTCTAACTAAATCTTCACTTTCGGGCACCTATAACGGTTAAATTGTGAGGAATTTGAAAATGATGCAAACTAGTGATTTGTGACATTTTGTTTGTAGATTCTAAATATATTTTCTTCAAAAATTTTGGAATCAGATTGTACTTTTTCCATCTCCTTCAAAAACTAGTTTTTTTAGTAAACACCATTTTTAAGGAGTGATGCTCACCGTATACAACATAATTTTTTTTCCATGAAGGATAAAATTCTATTATTTTTTCAAATTTAGATTTGCAACTATGATATATAACACTTTCATTTGGTTTCATAGTGTTTTATTGAATATTTTTTCCTTAATCAAGTTTCAAAGTCAAACCAATTACAATTCAGATATAGGCAGATGTATACAATATAACTTTTTTTATATGTATCGAAATTCAATTTTTTTGTTGGATCAAGGACTTCAATATCTAGTGCACTGATATTTAAAAATAAATAAATTGATAATCTACTATTTTTCCACATGTGCAGAACAAAGAGTTTGATTTTTGGTGAAAAACCTACATTCACAAGAAATAAAAAATAAATATAATAATTAAATTAAATTTATTTAAATTATACTTTTTGGGAAGCTTATAATAAGGACTACATACTTTAAATTTTTTTTTAATAAATTAATTTGATCCCCTAAAAGGTAAATCAAAAGTATTTTTTTATCAGCATTTTGATAGTTGTAAAGGAGACTCTATTATAGGTATGGTTTAAAACTAGCAGGATTCTATCCAAGGAGGTTTGATCTAAGGTGGTTCGATCAAACCCTCTTTAATTGGAATCCTTTAAATGAAACTTTTCAAGACTTAAATCATTATATTTTCTAAAAATATATGTTTTCAGCAAAAATCAGGATCTCTTAGAAATTGTAAACCAGTATTGTGGGAATTAGCTTTAATTTTTTATTTATTTTTAAATTACAAATAGGTAAAATGGATGAGGAAGGTCAAAACCCACATACTCCCCCACCAAACCCTCATCCACCAAACTCTCCTCCAATTGAACAAATTGAGAATATTAATGAAATGAATATAATTATAGAAATTTATCATCGACAACCTCAATTGGCTTCAATGACATCCATCTTAGAGGGAATTGTTGCCCATGTTTGAACCCTCACAAGATAGCATGAGTCATTTCAATAATGGAAAGAAGCCATGAGGGCGTCCAATATTTTATTAGCTTATCATATGAGCAAGTGAAAGTCTTATATGTAACCAAATCCATGTTAGCAAAAAATTGTCAATCTTAAACCTGGATTACATGTTAATGTACATAAGCCCATATTTTCAATCAAACAATACACACATTAGGGCATGATAAATAATTTTTGGGATCATTGGTGGATGGTTTTTGATAAACCACCCAACAAAAATCTTGATGTCCCTTTACACTTCTTAATCCACAAACTATATGCGAAGTTTATTTTACACCACCATGTCAACTATTTTGATTTTAGATATTTCCAAGGAGCAGGTAGAGGAATGCGTCAAGATAGACCTAGGGAAATGAACTACAAATGCAAGGTCTATTTATTCCCCCTCCTACTATCCCTTCTCCACCTCCAATAGCTCACACCCAGCCATTGTTGCAGATGCAATAAATCAAATCCTCCATGCTTTACATTCTTTGACTGGTTATTTGATTACACATACTTATCATCTTGCACAACCACTTGATATTTATGCTCATAGTGGGTTGGTTGATATTGGTCGACCCTCCTTGTCCACACATGTTTTTGTACCTCATCATTGCACTAAATGCAACCATTTGTGTTTAGGTCATCTCAAAGAGACTAGTGAGCCACCCCTATACACATATAACTGTGATTTCCCTCATATTTTTCCTTCACAAGATGAGCTAGTAGAGTCTACAACATAATTTGAGGCATCAAAGGCAAGAACAAAAGCAGGTCCATCAAGGGACTGTAGAAAAGAGGATCAAGGTCAATATTTCTTAGAGGTAAATTTAAAATTTATTTCATGGTGTATTTCATTTTAAATTAATATAAAAAACATTGCTACAATGTATATATTTTGGATAAAAGTTGATGACAAAGGAGGAGCTTAGAGAAGTTCATCATGGTACTCTTTCAACCATTCAATTTGGCCTAGAATTGATGGTATATTTTTTTCTAAATGTCTAACATTTTCTATTGTATGCATTTCCTTTTTGTGAGTAATTGTATATTAATTTATATCTTGATTCTATTTTACTTTTATTGTCTATTCAAAATGTGAGTGAGGTGGCACCTTTGCCAATATTTCTTAGTAGAACTCATGATTGTCCTAAGATACTATCATTCACAAAATGAATCTTAGAACAACAATAAAGAGTCAAGGTAATTGAAGTGAATTTTGATTGGATTGATAGTTTAGAGAAAATATAATTTATTATAGTTATTTATGGTTTAACCCGCAAAAGTGGTTTAAAATTCGAGTGAGGAAGGAAAAGTTGCAAAAAAATGACCCCATGCAAAAAAAATTGGTTTTTGGGGTTCGAATGAACCCTTTGGTTCGAGCGAACCATAAAAAGGTTTGAATGAACCCTGGTTCGAGGGAACCAATTAAATGCAAGGTCCCACCATTCCTGCCAAAAAACGCAAAGAAAACATTTTTTGAAAGGTGGTTCGAATGAACCCTAGTTTAAGCGAACCCCTGGGTGATCCCACAATAGTGGTTTACAATTTTTGGCTAAACTGGACACTGAAATTATTTTTTAAAACTAAATCTTCACATTTGGGCACCTATAGCGGCTAAACTGTGAAGAATTTGAAGATGATGCAAACTAGAGTCTCATCACATTTTTTTTGTAGATTCTAAAAATATATTTTTTAAATTTTTTGGAATTATATTCCACTTCTTTTTCCATCTCCCACAAAAACTATTTTTTTTTACAAAAAACAACATTTTTAAAAATTGACGCACACCGTATAACGCATAACTTTTTTTCCATGAAGGATAAAATTCTAATTTTTCGAATTTAGATTCATAACTTTGATATCTAGTGCTTCCACTTAGTTAGATAGTTTTTTATTGAATATTTTTTCTTTAATCAAGTTTCAAAGTCAAACCAATTACAATTCAGACATAGCACGGTATAACACAACTTTTTTTGTATATATCAAAATTCAATTTTATTTTTTCTATTGGATCAAGGACTTCAATATCTGGTGCACTCATATTTTTCAATTTTTTTTTTGATAATCTGCTATTTTTCCACATGTGTAGAACAAAGACCTTCATTTTCGATGAAAACCTATGTTTAATAAAACTAAAAAATAAATACATAATAAAACCAAAAAATATTAAAATTATATTCATTGGATAGCTCGTTATGAGGACTACTTGATTCCAGTTGGGTTTGTGAATATTCCTCCATTTTCATCCTCAAATCGAACTCCGAAGTGCCAAAATTCAAGTTTTTTTTGTGTCTCAGGGGGGATGAGGAATAAAGGGGGTTCGAACAAACCCCTAGGGGTTCGAGCGAACCTTTAGGGGTTTGTTCGAACCAGGGTTCATTCGAACCCTAGTTTATTCGAACCCCCCTTCTATAAGGGGTTTTGATGGCTTTTTTTGCGGGAAATTATTAAGAGGGTTTAGCCGAACCTAGGTTCTACCAAACCCCTAATTGGTTTGGTCGAACCAATAGGTTCGTACGAACCCCTAAAATCAAGTTTTTTGCAATGCATTCATTTTTGGTGAGTTTTCCTTCCTCACTTCAATTGTAAACCACTATTGTGGCTTCACCCCCCTCTGGTTCGCTCGAACCCCACTTTTCCCACCTTCTCACCCTCTAGCACCAAAAAAGTCCAAAATTTTGTATTTCAAATCTCAAATTGAGGATGAACATGGAGGAGACTTCACAGACCTAACTAGATGATGGTAGTCATCGAAACGAGCTATCCAACGAATATAATTTAATATGTTTTGATTTTATTATGTATTTTTTTTAGTTTTATTAAACATAGGTTTTTCACCGAAAATCAAGCTCTTTGTTCTGCAAATGTGAAAAAATAGCAGATTATCAAAAAAATTGAAAAATATGAGTGCACCAGATATTGAAGTCCTTGATCCAATAAAAAAAAATGAATTTCGATACATACAAAAAAATTATGCGTTATACGGTCCGCCTATGTCTGAATTGTAATTGGTTTGACTTTGAAACTTGATTAAGGAAAAAATATTTAATAAAACACTATCTAACCAATTGGAAGCATTAGATATCGTAGTTACAAATCTAAATTCAAAAAAATTAGAATTTTATCCTTCATGGAAAAAAAGTTATGCATTATACGGTGAGCGTCACTCCTTAAAAATGTTGTTTACTAAAAAAAAATTAGTTTTTAAAAAAGATGGAAAAAGAAGTGCAATTTGATTCCAATTTTTTTGAAAAAGATATATTTAGAATCTACAGACAAAATGTGACAAATCACTAGTTTGCATCATCTTCAAATTCTTCATGGTTTAGCGACTATAGGTGCCTGAAAGTGAAGATTTAGTTAGAAAAAATTATTTCAGTGTCCAGTTTGGCCAAAAATTGTAAACTAGTATTGTGGGATCACCATTATATGTTAATTTTAAAGTTATTACAATTATATGTATACAAATAGTCTTACATTCTTTTCATTTTTTATACAAGGTCAATCATAGTTGGTTCATCCATGATGAGTCCTTCTCAGTCAATGCAAGAGGCCTCATTGTTGGTATATATTTTTGGTAATAGATAAGTTTATGTTTAGTAGTCTATATTTTTAATTTACACATATAACATCTTTTTATTAAATGCATTTCCTTCTTTGTCAACAATTATATGTTAATTTATATCAATTTTATTTTACCTATTATAGCCTATTCCAAAAGTGAGCAATGTGACTCCTCTACATTATGTTTTTCTAGGAATCCTAATCGTCCTAAGAGACCATTATTTGCATAACTTCTCTAAAAAAACAAAGAGTTGAATTATTTGAATTGAATTTCACTTTAGTTGATAGTTTAGAGAAATTATAATTGACTATAGTGCTTTAGATGTTAATTTGAAAGTTATAAAATATAGTAGATAAGTTTCTAATTACTATTCTAACTTATTTATTTACCATTGAAATAATTAATCAAATTTGTGGTTTGACTTGTTACTGTAGTAAACTTTGCATCCATCAACTAGTAAAAAGTGTGGCATCAAGTGGCTAGTTTTTGATGATTCACCATGAGTTGAATATTTTCCCAAGATATAGGGTCAAGTGGACCCTTAGGATTTGATAGATATCTATTTTGCATGTACATTGTATATAGATTTGGAGATGGAATATGACACATTTTGTAAAGTTGTTTTAAATTGGCATATATTCCAAATTTGTGTATATGTACAATTATTCTACATTTTTATATATATAAATTAATATAAAATATAATTCATTCCTTACATTCATGTATTCCTACTTTAAAACTTAAAATTTGAATGTATAATCACTTTAGAATGGTTGAGTTATGAACAATAGCATGTTAAAGATTGATTCCTTGTTATATGATTATTTTTCTTGGTAGAAGGATCATATGTAGTTGCATAGACCTCAATACATTAAAAAAAAAATCTTGCCATGACAGTAGTCATAGTTAGAGATATGATTGTCTTATAATGACATATGACCATTTTTTATCAAATAATTTATTATATTTTTCTCTATTCAAATACCCTAATTAGTAAGAATTAATAAAATGAAGCATAATAACAATCATATGAAATACATTTATCATTATTTTTTTAATTTATGCTAAATATGACTTATTTGTTGAATATTTTTTATACTAAATTATACCATGTTAGGGCATTGAGAGATCAATTTTGTATCATAAATGTTGTGGGTAAAAACTAATTGCACCAATATGTTGGGTTGGGTAGGTAAACAATAAAGTAGGTTACATATTCTTGCACTTGTGTCTCTTAGACCTTTTAAGATATTTTGGTTAGACAAAGTCTCTCAAGAGATATAATATGGAAAACATGTTAAACTTTGATAGGATTGTGAATAAAATTAGTGGCACATATGTATGAATCATTTATTCTTACAT
This sequence comes from Sequoia sempervirens, assembly GCA_007258455.2. Taxonomy (NCBI): domain Eukaryota; kingdom Viridiplantae; phylum Streptophyta; class Pinopsida; order Cupressales; family Cupressaceae; genus Sequoia; species Sequoia sempervirens. The sequence continues at coordinate 95,886 of VDFB02343879.1, read as the reverse complement.
TTATGTAAATAATTCCTTTACAAAATACTAAAGAATATATTTCTAGCTCAAAGAGATTTCCTCATAATGGTAAGCATTCAAATATTAGCAAGAGTTTTAGTTTGGTGTAGTGTTTGGGTATCAAGTGACCAACTCCACAAATAGTATGTATCATGGTATAAAATTTATTACACCAACACATCAAGGGGTTAGGTTAATTCTATAGGACTCAACATTCACATCTCTTAAAACTTCTAGGATGTTTCAATGGGATGTTTTTTCTTAAGAGGCATGAGATAGAGAATGTGTTGTGTGAATTGTGAGAGTTAGGAAATCAATAATAAGACACACAAACATCAATGAGACGTATTATATTAAAAATTTGAATAAAAAAACTAATCAAATGAAAACAAAACAAATCTTTCTAAGAAATGTTCCATTGTTCTCTATTCTCAAGGATTTATTAAACCATATTGGCTCTCAGATTTTGGATGTGCACTATGATTGTTAAAATGACAACTTGAGAAATGAAATGTTGTTCAAAATGCAAGAAGTCTAAGTTCCTACATGAAACTATGTGATAAATGTAATGATTCTATGATAATGAAGATATTCACAAATGGATAATGTTGCTAAACTATGTGATACAAATGTTGTGATAAGAAACTAAAATGATTCTGCATATGCTCAAATAACTATTGATGTGATAAACTAAAATGCAACTATAAAGTAAGACATGAAATAAAATGCAACTATAAAGCAACACATGATTCTATTTTAACATGATACTACAATGTAAACTTGCTAAATGCTAAATATTCAAATTCCAAATGCTCCAGTGCTCCAAAGCTATTCCTGCATAATAAGTTTGCTAAAATTTGTGATGTAAAATTTTGTAGCAAGGGGTTGTATGTATAGTATTTTCAAGGCATCTTGTAATGTGGCAACAATCAATGGTCGAGATTCAGACATGAGAGATGAACGGTGGAGATGGAAGAATCTTGGAGGATGTTCCCTTGACCAAAGACAACATGCCAAATGTGTGGGAGAATAAAATGTGTGAAAAGGCCAAGTGTGTTTGAATGCCAAATGGATGGGAGAATCAAGTGTGTGAGGAATAAGCCATGCGTTAAAATTTTGTTGAAGATAATTCTAATTTAAAAATTAGAATTATTCAATTTCATGTGACCTTGGTGAGGTGGCATGAAAAGTTGTAGACATGTGCTTGAATTCCAAATTTGGGATTAGTGAAAATTAATTAAATAAAAAAAACTTATAGAAATTTGTTTATTTAATTAAATTAGAGGAATTGTGATTTTAGGTTTGGAGAATTATGAGATATGAACTATATAAATAAATTGAGAATTTATTTATAAGTAGACGAAATATTAATTAAATAGTTCTATTTAATTAATTAAATATCTTGACATATTTTAGGTGTATACAGAGAATATTCAAACTTTGATGAGAAAGTGCAGAAAAACTATAACATGTATGAATGAATTGTTTATTCCCATAGTTGGGTATTCAAGTCCTCTATAAATTACTCTAATAGTTCTTGACAACTTGAAGTGATTTTGAAGTTATAGAAATCTATCAAATGTAAGAATCATCAATTTGGTGGTGTTAGGGCATCCATTGAGCAATTTAGAAAACCAAATTTCAAGTTATGAAACTAACTATTCCAACCCATCATCCACACCTACTATAAGAGGTCTCATTCATCCACCCATGGATTATATAACTTCTTGGATACATCAAACAGATGAAGTCTCTTACAATATTTGGGATATAAAATGTGTCAAATGGTACCAACCCTAGCTTGATCATTACATGGATGCTTAGTTTCAACAATCATAATAACCCTAACATTTCCAAATGGTATTATCCTTAGATTAATTATTACTTGGATGCTTATTTTTAACAATCATAACATATAGGAGGTTTTTCTATACTTCATTTTTTGTGCCTAATACCTCATAAGAACTTTGCACAAGTTCATATATTGTCAAAGAATTGGTCTTAGCTACTTTAAGCACCTAGGAAAATTGTTATAACCTATTTTTCATGTGTAACACACCATGTATAATTGTAGAATTTTCATGAAAATAGGATAGTCATGTGTGGTTGATCATAGGTTTAGGTCAATTCCTCTAGGTATTTCCATAGAATTGAGTATAATGCACTTGACTAATGTTCCCATACTTGTGTGATGTTTCCATATTTGAGTTGAGTATAATGTTGCCATGTGTTGTGCATGTTTTGCACACACGCCCCCCCATAGGCAGGGACCCCCTTTTTTTTCGCTCCCGACAGGCTGCTTAGCTCCTGTCTTGTTTTGCGTACCCCATTTTCCAAGCCCAAATTGGTCATGTGCCTTCAAATGATAAAATTCCCTGACCAAATTCACCTACCTGATTTTCGGTAAGTCTTCTTCCTTTGCAGAGATCCTTTGGCAGTTTGCTTCTGGGACCCTGTTAGCTCTCAAAACGCAGGCTGAATGCCTCAAGAGGCTGCCAATCTCTTGATACACTTTAGAGTAACAGACAAGGCCGAGAGAACTCAACCTTCTACTCTTTAGGTGCTACTAAACCCAGGCGAGTGTACCTTTTGAATTGAGCAGGCTTATCTTATGATTATCCTTTTGAAACGCTTTGTCCACAATGGTAGATGACAGTGAACAAAATAAAACCAAACTTGATAGCAATCCTCATATCTAAATCCTAAAATCTTAATTAACAGATATAAAGAAATTGAGTGAATTCAAATGATGAAACATATTTATACCCAGCATTAGGAAAATAAAACATTTGAAACTCAATGTCGGCCCTCCACAAAATTTGGGCAAATCCACGTCCGCCAGCAACGGTATTTTAGAAAATCTCATGTCGGCCAACAACATTTGAAAATTGTTAATCACCAATGGAGCAGTCGCCAGGACAGTCAGCAAGTATGCCGAAGGAAAAATATTGTTCATCGCTGCTTTGGTCCCTGCCGTGCTCCCCTGTTCCTCACCCGGACTCTGTGTTATAGGCTTTCGCAGTGACTGATCTGAGTCATGGAGGGATCATATAGAATACACTATGTTTCACCGAAGACAAGAAGCAACTGTACGTGTGTTTCGTTGTAGCTCAACAGAGTCGGAGAGAAGTCACAGAGAATTCCTTATGTCTCCCCGAGATGTGTTCTGTCATGTTTACATTCACTGGGACACAGGAAGCATCATACCGATGTGTTCCATTGCTTCACACATAGTCGTTGTGACACTCTGATATCTGGGAGATGTCCCAAAGACCACATCACGTTGCGCCGAAGATCTTCATATACATTCAGGTCGCTGGGACAATCCAATTTTCTCACCGACACAGTCCATTCTTATACCTATCGACAGGACCCGACAGGCTCGCCAAGACTACATACCGAAACAAAAGTCTCACTGAAGCATCCTGAACTTACATTAGATCACTAGGAGAATCCCCTAGCTTGGCCGATAGATATCCACGTGCACAGTCGGTGAAACATGACTTACTCAATGAGACCACATACCGACACAGATAAGTCACACCGAGTGGTAACCTTTGTTATATTCGTCCTCGCCAAGACATTCAGATTTTCTAACCGAATGAGCCTCTGTTTGAGAAGTTGGGATGACACACAAAATTCGCTAGGACACTGTACCGACGCCGCAACTCTTGTCGAATGGATGTCACTGTTCCTCTGGTCGGTAAGACAAATGATACTCGCCAAGACCCCCCGCCGATACCCATAGCCTACACTGATGAACCACCATAAGCATAGTCGAGGAGACATATTGGATTCGGTAAAACACTACCCCGACGGCTAGAACATATGCTGATAGAAGCCTCCACGGTTGCCGAAACAATAGAAACACCATGCCGAATGAAAAATGCAGATGACCTGTGATCGCCGTGACATCGAATGAGTCTTGCCGATAGGCAACACAGACTCATGCGAGCAAAAAATGTAACATGAGTCAGGGAAACAGTCACGGACCTCCGCCGATAGGAATTGGAATGCAGAAAATGCATGACCCAAGGGAACATATGGAGTAATGTGGCAAGAAATAAGTAAAAGCCAATGATGAGGACTCACGTAGAAATCTTAGGGCTATGGAAAACATGTGAAATATTGCAAAAATTTATAGCTCCAATAGACCCTTCGAGTTCACCCCCCCCCTCGAGTTTCCCTATGGCATTTACCTTGTCCATACGACTAGAGGACCTCATCCTTCCAGCCCTCTGGGTCTGTCATCCGTTCATTGTTCATCCGTCGTCCGTCTGCCAGAATCCCAATCTGAACTCTAAATAGCCTTTCCCCCGTTGGGCCCCAGCTGCCAAAGCTCCATCCCTCCTTCACCATTCCAAAAGGGAAAATCATCCTGGGCCTTCCAAGCGTTGGGCTCCGGCTTCCCCATTGCCATGAACACTTGAGAAGAAAACCCAGTGACCGACACTGGCACTGGGCCCGGTATGCTTCTTGGCAGTCGGCAAAGCATTCAGAGGTCGCCCAGACCTCTCACCGAAAGTGCAAACCTCCCGCCGGTGAACTTTCTTCCCATCGGTCACTGAGACCTTTGCCTGTCGGCGTGACCTCTTGGTGAGAACACTTTGTTCTCCCATTTTTTTTCCGTCGCCATAACATTTGGATTGGCAAGACCTTGCACCGACCCCCTTATCCTTGGGTGAGCATGAAGCATGTTGGAGGGACATCACCTGGTCGGGGAGACCTTTCTTCGACTTGGAATATTACGCCAAAGGCTCCCTCTGTAGGCAGGACCCTTCGCGTCACTGGGACATCACTGCAATATCTCCATCCTTCGTCGAAGGCTCCCTCGTTCGGTATGACCCCCTAATGTCGATGAGAGATCTTTCCGAGAGGAATGCGCTACCTGGAGCCCCCTCATCTTCAGCAGGACATAATGCCTTCGCCAAGACATCGTGACGGCGAGATCAATTTCTCTTGGCGATTCCATGTGGTTTTCGCCGTCGTGAGCAGCGAGCGCCTGGCATCTTTCTGCCTCCCGGATCCTGGGCTTCCTTTCGCCATTGGAAAACTCTGTTGAACCTTGAACAACCTTAACCGTGCCAAGCTCCACTGTCTGGGACTTCATCCCTCATCCGCCGTACCAAAGAGGCAAGTCTTGCCAGCCCTTCCGAGCTCCGGGCTTCGCCTTCCTGACCATCGTGAGTCTCAAAATCAAATCTAGCAATGGACGCTCATGCTGGGTCTGGTCTTCCTCTTGGTAGTTGGCGGGACATCGCGGGTTCGCTGAGACATTGCACTGATGAAAGACTTCTCACCGATGTCCCCTTTTTGCCATCGGCAAGACCCAAGGACCTCACACCGAAGATCAACCTCCTACCAATATGCTTGTTCGGCGAGACACGAGGAAGTCGGCGAGTCCTCTCGCCGAAGACATAAATCTCTCACTGATGAGCATTCTTCCCGTCAGTTAGTGAGACATTTGGATCTCGCCAGGACATCTCCCCGCCGCACTAAAACTCCTACCGACGTGCTTAGTCGGTGAGACACAAAGTTCTCACTGAGACCTTTCTCCGAGGGAGACTTTCACACCGACTGGAAACTCCTAGTCGCCCAAACAATGAGTGATGTCTCGCCGATTGGCTATCAGCAGAATGAGCTCCATCCGCCTGATTGAAAACCGAAAATGAATTGATGACTTCCTCCACTCCCGGGCCCGAAACTCCAGATTTTCGTCCAACGATTGTCATCCCAAACGACAAAAGCACTACGGCGTCCCGGCCCTCTGAGCCCAATCACTTGAAAGTGGTGAAGTGTTGGCCGCCCTTTGATCTGTCGGACCCCTAATCTCAGAGTTCCTATCCCGGAACTCCGTTTCTACCTGGCTATTCCAAACAGCCATCTTCAGATGGCTTTCTAGCCATGGACCTCTGAATGCTCCTAAACCGATCCAAATGAGCTCAAATTTGAAATCTGACCTCGATCCACGTGCCTAAATTCGGCCCTCTCTTTCATGACCCTCCTGTACTATCGAGGTTCAGTCGAGTGTCCATTCGTTGTTGGTCCATCGTCCGTCTGTCGTCTGTCCGTCATTCGTCGCTTGTCGTCCGTCCCTTGTCCGCTGTCATCTGTCATCTGTCGCCGTTCATCGTCTGTCATCCTTCGTCGTTCTTCGGTTCATCATCTAACCATCGCTGTCCGTCGTCGCTTTGTCGTCCGTCCGTCGCCATCCGTTGTCGCCTCGTCGTCTGTCATCTATCCCCAGGTCTGTCTGCCATTTGTCGCCCGTCGTCCGTCTGTCGTCTAACTGCCGTCCATCATCCATCATCCGCCGTTCATCCATTGTCTATCGCCCGTCGACCGTCCACCGTCCGCCATCCATCCTTCGTCCATCACCCGTCCTCCGTCCGCCGTTCGTCCGTCGTCTGTCGCCGGTTGTCTGTCTGTCATCCGTGGGGCCCTAGCAGCCCATATTAGTGTTTATGGTTCAAATGAGCTCCAAATGTGAATATTATGATCTTTTGATTATGCATGGATGGATCTAACAAGGTTTTGCAAGATTTGACTAACGTTTTCCTTGATTTTTGTATGAAAGCACTTACAGCGTTTCATGTACGCAGGATTCAAGGAGCTTACCGTCAGTTTGTCAAGAGACCCATCGAGAAAGCTGAGCAAGGAATGCACATAGCTCCTGTCACCATTCTTTTTATGATCGCCTTTCCTCGTAGCACCCATCAACAGGGTCAGCGTTAGAAGAAGGCATGTGCCAAGGAGGCCAAGGACAAAAATGCAAGGGGGTGGCCTTGAAGAGAGCATAAGTGAGTTGTTTGATCGAATAAGGGGCAACCAATCCATTGATTCCAATCGACGACGAGCTCATTTGATCCAAGGAAGAACACTGCAAACACATCAAGTAAGAAGGCAACTTTCAGGCAGTTTTTGCTACAGTGAAAAGGGCAATCAACTAAATGACAAAATTGCTACAGTGACTGGCACTAGATGACAAAATAGAGAAAATACAAGGAATGTATTTTTAATTGTTAAATATTGTGGGGTAGGTGAAACCCTATTGTAAACAAATCTGGGCCATTCATTGTAAATTGATCCTGGCCATTCATTTGGGCTTTGGAAAAATATAAATAGGGGCTTGCCCCTCATTTGTAAGGGTTGGAGAGCTGTTGTAAAAAGCATTTTGCAACAATAGAAAACAAAATTGCATGATTTTATGGATGTTCTCTTTGATTTTGCTCATCTTGCATGCATGGTTCTACTTCCATGTTAGTTTTAGTGTTAGTTTCTTGAATGGGAGTGGTGATGGTGTTTGTTGTTTTAGTATTTGATGAATTTCTAGCTCATGGTTTTTATGGTTCATTGATGATGAATCACTTTGCAAAGCTAGTCTGAGCCTCTTTCCTTTATTGTTGCAACTTAGTTCAATTACGTGTACATGATGTGTGTATGTAATGTGAAAATCTACAGTCCTTAGAAGATTGCACTAGTTTTGTGCAACTGTAGGTTTCTTTTGGCCAAGCAAAACCCAGTTTAGGAAGTCTGTCTACTTTAGTAGCCACCATTGTTACTATTCATTCGTAGCTTAGGATTAGAATAGCTTTCTTAACCCTTCTCCTTTTGCTATTTTTTTTAATCCTTGGTTAGAGTAGGACCCAAAGCATCACCATGAAGCTAAATCAGATGAACTTGATGAGTTTCAGCTTGCTGTTTTGAGTGGACAACCACTGTTCATTCACTTTCAACACTTTGAAACTGCATTTGCAAACCCAAATTCCCATGCTTTGTAACTCATCCGTAAGTCCGCCTTGTGATTCTAGCAAATCACATCAAACAACTGAGATATTCCAAGAATTGTCAAGACCTGACATTAGAGACCTTGGGATAGTGTTCTGCAACCTGATTGTGGAAGATTGTCTTTCAAGAGAGGTAGTGCACCTACGCACTACCTGTGTTGAAAAGTGCATAAAAAACACATCAACATAACTGGCACTAGAAGGAGGGCTGACACGTTGGGAATACAAGGCTGAAGGTTGGAAGTGATTCATTTTATGCCCTCTTCCTCCTAACGCCATCAAAATGGAGCAGCATGCACAAATTGACATCACTCAACTGCATGCAGATTTGAACAAGAGACTGAAGAAGCCATTGCAGCAATTCGCATTGGTAGATAGATGTCGGATCCATTGCACTCGTAGGCACAATGAGTTGGGATGTCTCACATTCTTGAGCATAATCGAAAGGATCTTGCAGGGAGAAATTCCCTTTTGGGAAATATACCAGCCCTTGGCCCCCGAAGACCCACATGAAGAATTGCAAACCATGGTAGCCAAGGCATTTAAGGAGCTGATCTAAGAACATTTGAGTAGCAAGGATGGACCAAGATTGGAGGAAGTACTAATGGCAAGTTAGTGTAGATTTCATAATGCACCACATTCATAATTTATGTGTCCTTCATGTGACAACATCATTGCTCAAGCCAAGGGTTGTTCGAACAAGTTGGAGCAGCCAACTTCCAATGAAGAGAAGTTATCCCATGAGGCAGAAGAGTTGTCAACATCTGTAGGACAACACCTTGAAGATGAACCAACTAGTTGGACACAAGTTGGTGTTGGGACAACAAACATAGAAAATGAAAACCAAGCAGGAGGAGTTGAAAGTCTTGGGACAACAAAGTGCATTGATGAAAATATGATTATAACAGTTCAGTAGGCTTCCCCTCCATTGAAGAAGAGCAGTCCTCCACTCAAGAAGAGGAACGAATGGTAATTGAAGATGAATTAACAGAATTTGTAATAGTAAATGCTAGGACAGCCAACACAGATGCTGAAAATCAAGAAGAAGAGGAGGCTGAAAGCCTTGGGGCAGTAGAAGGAGATGGTCAAAGCATAAGCAAAATTAGATTGGAAGACCTCTCCTTCGTCAATGACAGTGATCCAGAATCTAGAAATGAAAGTTTGGAGGAGTGGGAACAACCACCCACCACGACTGTCTAACATCATGCTTCCTTTTCAAGTGGTGATGAGGACCCAGTAGCGAAAAGATATGACTAACTCATTTTTTGATTAGCAAAGGATTGGTCAGAGCTGAAATGCCAAGTGGATTTGGAGGTGTTGTTGCTACCGAATTGGTGCAAACTTCATGATTCATCACACTCAGAGTTCACATGTGAACTGTGCCAAGAAGCCATCAAACAAGTCAAAGAACAAGCAAGGCAACCAAGTACCCGACCTCCTCTACTTGTTGCCCATATCGAAGAAGAAGACCAAGAACCTAAACCGAGTGATGACTCCACTAAAGGTAGGCCTCAAGAGGATGTTGGGGCCGCAATAGAAGAAAAACAACAATATAGTCTTAGACTTTTGAGCGATGAAGTAGATCAAGTGGGAATGTTTTCCACCAATCATCAAGAATTTCTTCCTCTTGAAGAGTGTTTACACACCATGAATGATAGGCTTTATGCTGAGCCCGCGGAGGGAAATTGTGCAGTAGACTTTGGTCCCCTTGATGAGGTACCATCAATTGATGACTTCTTTCCATTGGGAGCTGCACTACGGAGGTATGCTCATGCCGAGGAAGAGCACATCCCAGAAGACGGTAGCGATGAATACATACTCCTTGAGCCCCCGAATGGTGATGCACTAGAGTTTCCAGATCGGGAGAGGAGCTCCTTCTCCATCTACAGTGATAGTGAGCAAGAGGAAACAAGTGAACATCATAATGAGATGTATGAACAACAAAAGGAAGAAGACAAAGGTGGGGGTGTTTTGATGGCTTCCAACAAGGCTGACAGAATTGACCAACTACAAGATGCAGCTTGGAGTCCTTTTGCCATGATCGTTGTTGATCCTCCTTCGTATTCAGATGGCTACAATAGGACAAATTCATGCATTTCATTGTCCCACAACGTTGAACACCACATAAATAAGGACAACCCTTGGGGAAGGAGACGCGACAACATGCTACCCCTTGAAGACAGCAATCAAGAAGAGGTTTGGGCAACAGAAACCCGAGCAGATGAGGTGTACTTCCTCGAGGAACAACCAATGGAGGTTGTGGATCCCATTGGTAGATTAGAAGAGTTGTTTGCTGCCCCATCCTCCCAGCCTTATGCAAGCTTAATTTCTAAAGTGTTGCACCCTCCACCGCGCCCGCTCGAGGCTACCAATGCAACGATCAATGTTGTTGTGCTTGCTCTTGACTATCCAACTCTGCCACCTTCGTGTGATGACATCTAGGTTCTATCCTTCCTTGCTCCAGTTAATTTTGATAGTTGCATTTATTATTTTGATTATGGGAACGATGGAAAACGAACATGTTTATGGATTAACCATGGGTTCAACGAGCCTCCTCAATTGCTGATTTTTCATGATGACGTGATTGAACTTGAGTGCTGCAACATTAAATTTATTTTTTCAGAATATAAAGATGAATTTGCATGGTTGAGAACGATAACGATTTCCCACTTGCTTATGCATGCATTGAAAAATCCAATGAATGTTAATGTCAGCTCGCCCTTCCTGAACATAGTGCTTTGTAAATATCTTTGTACATAGCCCATTTCGAGTAGTATAGGTTTCCTTTAAATACTCCGCTTTCCTGCTTTCCTTAGGTTAGTTGGTTTGATGTCGGTTGCTTGCTTTGTTTTCTTTTGTTTTCTTTTGTTTGCTGTTGCTTTGCTCGGGGTCCCTCTTCTTTTAGTTGGGCACATTTTTGCGCACAACAACCATACTTATCGCCTGGGGTTGTTCTACGTATTTCTTTGTCAAACTCTAATCAAGTTTTCAGAGTGGGTGGTGAAGGTCTTCTGTTAGTGTCAAGTGATCTGGGTGTTCGATTCAAAGAGGATAAGTTGTTGGTTTAGTCCGACTCTGACGTATTCTAAAATCTTACAGCTCTTACACATCTTAAGAATTTGACAGTCACTATAGGGCCTTTTGTGAAGTTTGGTTAAGTGAAAAATATAAAATTCTACTCCAGCGCCACTGTGATTCTCAGCCCTGAGCTTCAGCTTCAATACTTGTGGGTTGAAATAAAAGAGCTGAAAAGAGAAAAGAAAGAAAGAAAGAAAACATTGAAAATTAAAAGAAAGAGAAAATTCAACTTTTCAGGGGTATCCAAGCAACTCTACCGGGGCTATGGACGCCTGGCTGGCAGTAGAGCAATGTTTGGGAGAATTACAGCGACAACCTTGTCAGGGCTATGGACGCCTAACTGGCAGCGAAGCAATGTCCCAGATGCTTTTGGAGTTAGAATAAACTACGTAGCTTAACTTTATGAAGCTTGGGTTCTTATAGCAACTGAAGGATGGGAATTAACGCAACTGCACACACTTGGATGTTCAACATACTGAAAGTTGGGTTGGCTAATGGTTTTGATCGTTTGGTTGAGCGTCTAGTTTCTTTGCCCTAGTGTGAAGGTCAGAACCAGAGATTTTGGGTTCGTGATTCCAGTTTGTCATCAAAATGCTCTAGAGCATTTCCCCAGCGAGTTGCCATTTGTTGTGCATGTTTTGCACACACGCCCCTCCATAGGCAGGGACCCCCTTTTTTTTCGCTCCCAATAGGCTGCTTAGCTCCTGTCTTGTTTTGCATACCCCATTTTCCAAGCCCAAATTGGTCATGTGCCTTCAAATGATAAAATTCCCCTGACCAAATTCACCTACCTGATTTTCAGTAAGTCTTCTTCCTTTGCGGAGATCCTTTGGAAATTTGCTTCTGGGACCCTGTTAGCTCTCAAAACGTGGACTGAATGCCTCAAGAGGCTGCCAATCTCTTGATACGCTTTAGAGTAATAGACAAGGCTGAGAGAACTCAACCTTCTACTCTTTAGGTGCTGCTAAACCTAGGTGAGTGTACCTTTTGAATTGAGCAGGCTTATCTTATGATTATCCTTCTAAAATGCTTTGTCCACAACGGCAGATGACAGTGAACAAAATAAAACCAAACTTGATAGCAATCCTCAGATCTAAATCCTAAAAGCCTAATTAATAGATATAAAGAAATTGAGTGAATTCAAATGATGAAACATATTTATACCCAGCATTAGGAAAATAAAACATTTGAAACTCAATGTCGACCCTCCACAAAATTTGGGAAAATCCACGTCGGCCAGCAACGGTATTTTAGAAAATCTCATGTTGGCCAAAAAAATTTGAAAATTGTTAATCACCAATGGAACAGTCACCAGGACAGTCAGCAAGTATGCCGAAGGCAAAATATCGTTCATCGCTTCTTTGGTCCCTCCCGTGCTCCCCTGTTCCTCACCCGGACTCTGTGTTATAGGCTTTCGCAGTGACTGATCCGAGTCATGGAGGGATCATATAGAATACACTATGTTTCACCGAAGACAAGAAGCAACTGTATGTGTGTTTCGTTGTAGCTCAACAGAGTCAGAGAGAAGTCATAGAGAATTCCTTATGTCTCCCCGAGATGCATTCTGTCATGTTTACATTTGCTGGGACACAGGAAGCATCATACCGATGTGTTCCATTGCTTCGCACACAGTCGCTATGACACTCTGATATCAGGGAGACGTCCCAAAGACCACATCACGTTGCGCCGAAGATCTTCATATACATTCAGGTCACTGGGACAATCCAATTTTCTCACCAACACATTCCATTCTTATACTTGTCGGCAGGACCTGATGGGCTCGCCAAGACTACATACCAAAACAAAAGTCTCATCGAAGCATCCCGAACTTACATTAGATCGCCAGGAGAATCCCCTAGCTTGGCCGATAAATATCCACATGCACAGTCGGTGAAACATGACTTACTTGATGAGACCACATACTGACATAGATAAGTCACACCGAGCGGTACCCTTTGTTATATTCATCCTCGCCAAGACATTCAGATTTTCTCATCGAATGAGCCTCCATTTGAGAAGTCGATATGACACACAGAATTCGCCAGGACACTGTACCGACGCTGCAACTCTTGCCAAATGGATGTCACTGTTCCTCCGGTCGGTAAGAAAAATGATACTCGCCAAGACCCCCCGCCGATACCCATAGCCTACACCGATGAACCACCACAAGCATAGTCGGGGAGAAATATTGGATTTGGTAAAACACTACCCCAACGGCCAGAACATATGCCAATAGAAGCCTCCATGGTCGCTGAAACAATAGAAATGCCCTGCCGAATGAAAAATGCAGAAGACCTGTGATCACCGTGACATCGGATGAGTCTTGCCAATAGGCAACACAAACTCATGTGAGCAGAAAACGTAACATGAGTCAGGGAAATAGTCACAGACCTCCACCGATAGGAACTGGAATGCAAAAAATGCATGACCCAAGGGAACATATGGAGTAATGTGGCAAGAAATAAGTAAAATCCAATGATGAGGACTCACGTAGAAATCTTAGGGCTATGGAAAACATAAGAAATATTGCAAAAATTTATAGCTCCAACAGACCCTTCGGGTTCACCCCCCCTCGAGTTTCCCTACGGCATTTACCGTGTCCATACGGCTAGAGAAGCTCGTCCTTCCGACCCTCCGGGTCTGCCGTCCGTTCATTGTTCATTCGTTGTCCATCCGCTAGAATCCCAATCTGAACTCTAAACTGCCTTTCCCCCACCGGGCCTCGGCCGCCGGAGCTCCATCCCTCCTTCACCATTCCAAAAGGGAAAATCATCCCAGGCCTTCCAAGTGTCAGGCTCCAGCTTCCCCATTGCCATGAACACTTCAGAAGAAAACCCAACGACCGACACTGGCGCCGGGCCCGGTACACTTCTTGGCAATCAGCAAAGCATTCAGAGTCGCCCAGACCTCTCGCCGAAAGTGCAAACCTCCCGCCGGTGAACTTTCTTCCTGTCGGTCGATGAGACCTTTTCTTATCGGCGTGACCCCTTGGCGAGAACACTTTGTTCTCCCATTTTTTTTTCCATCGCCATAACATTTGGGTCGGCAAGACCTTGCGCCGACCCCCTTATCCTTGGGTGAGCACAAAGCATGTCGGAGGGACATCACCGGGTCGGGGAGACCTTTCTCCGACTTGGAATATTATGCTGAAGGCTCCCTCTATCGGCATGACCCTCTGCATCGCTGGGACATCACTACAATATCTCCATCCTTCGCTGAAGGCTCCCTCTGTCGGTATGACCCCCTAATGTTAGTGAGAGATCTTGTCGAGAGAAATGCGCTGCCCCGAGCCCCCTCATCTTCGGTAGGACATAATGCATTCGCCAAGATATCGTGGCAACATCAATTTCTCTTGGTGATTCCGTGTGATCTTGGCCGTCGCGAGCAGCGAGTGCCTGGCATCTTTCTGCCTCCCGTATCCCGGGCTTCCTTTCGCCGTTGGAAAACTCTGTTGAACCTTGAACGATCTTGACCGTGCCGGGCTCCGTTGTCTGGGACTTCGTTCCTATTCCACCGTACCAAAGAGGCAAGTCTTGCCTGCCCTTCCAAGCTCCGGGCTCTGCCTTCCCGACCGCCGTGAGTCTCAAAATCAAATCCAGTGATGAACGCTCATGCCAAGTCCGGTCTTCCTCTTGGTAGTCGGCGGGACATCGCAGGTTTGCTGGGACATTGCACTGATGAAAGACTTCTCACCGATGTCCCCTTTTTGCCATCAACGAGACCCAAGGACCTCACACCGAAGATCAAGCTCCTGCCAATATGCTTGTTCAATGAGACACGAGGAAGTCGACGAGACCTCTCGCCGAAGACATAAATCTCTCACCGATGAGCATTCTTCCTGTCGGTCGATGAGACATTCGGATCTTGCCAGGACATCTCCCCGCCTCACTAAAACTCCTGCCGACGAGCTTAGTCGTCAAGACACAAAGTTCTCACCGAGACCTTTCTCCGAGGGAGACTTTCACACTGACTAGAAACTCCTAGTCGCCGGGACAATGAGTGATGTCTCGCCGATTGGCTATCAGCAGAATGATCTCCATCCGCTCGATTGAAAACCGAAAATGAATTGACGAATTCCTCCACTCCCGGGCCTGAAACTCTGGATTTTCGTCTGACGATTGTCATCCCAAACAGCAAAAGCACCGCGGCGTCCCAGCCCTCTGAGCCCGATCACTTGAAAGTGGTGAAGTGTTGGCCGCCCTTTGACCTGTCGGACCCCGGATCCCAGAGTTCCTATCCCAGAACTCCGTTTCTACCCAGTTGTTCCAAACAACCATCTTCAGACGACTTTCTGGCCATGGACCTCCGGATGCTCCTAAACTGATCCAAATGAGCTCAAATTTGAAATATGACCTCGATCCACGTGCCTAAATTTAGCTCTCTCATTCATGAGCCTCCTGTACTATCGAGGTTCAGTCGGGCATCTGTTCGTCGCTGGTCTGTCGTTTGTCTGTCGTCTATCCGCTGTCCATTGCTCGTCATCCGTCCCTCATCCGCTGCCTTTCGTCATCTGTCGTCGTTCGTCGTCTATCGTCCTTCGTCGTTCGCCGATTCGTCATCCGTCCGTCGCTGTCCATCATCCGTTGTCTGTCGTTTGTTCGCCGTTTGTCGTCGCTTCATTGTCCGTCGTCCGCCATTCGTCCATTATCGCTTCGCCGTCAGTCCGTCGCTGCCTCGTCGTCTGTCGTCCGTCCCCGGGTCTATCTGCCATTCGTCGCCTGTCGTCCATTTGTCATATGTCCGCCATCCATCGTCCATCGTCCGCCGTTCGTCCATCGTTCTTCGCCCGTCAACAGTTCGTCGTCCGTCACTCATTCGCCGTCCGTCATCCGTCCGTCATCCGTCACTTGTCCACCGTCCACCGTCCGCCGTCCATCCGTCGTCTGTCGCCCGTCATCTATCTATCATCCATGGGGCCCTAGCAGCCCAGATTAGTGTTTATGGTTCAAATGAGCTCCAAATGTGAATATTATGATCTTTTGATTATGCATGGATGGATCTAACAAGGTTTTTGCAAGATTTGACTAACGTTTTTCTTGATTTTTGTATGAAAGCGCTTACGACGTTTCATGTACGTAGGATTCAAGGAGCTTACCATTGATCTGTCAAGAGACCCATCAAGAAAGCTGAGCAAGGAATGCACATAGGTCCTATCACCATTCATTTTATGATCGCCTTTCCTCGTAACACCCATCAACAGGGTCGACATTAGAAGAAGGCCTGTGCCAAGGAGGCCAAGGACAAAAATGCACAGGGGTGGCCTTGAAGAGAGCATAAGTGAGTTGTCCGCTCGAATAAGGGGTAACCAATCCATTGATTCCAATCGACGACGAGCTCATTTGATCCAAGGAAGAACACTGCAAACACATCAAGTAAGAAGGCAACTTTCAGGCAATTTTTGCTACAGTGAAAAGGGCAATCAGCTAAATGACAAAATTGCTACAGTGACTGGCACTAGATGACAAAACAGAGAAAAGACAAGGAATGTATTTTTAATTGTTAAATATTGTGGGGTAGGTGAAACCCTATTGTAAACAAATCTGGGCCATTCATTGCAAATTGATCCTGGCCATTCATTTGGGCTTTGGAAAACTATAAATAGGGGCTTGCCCCTCATTTGTAAGGGTTGGAGAGCTGTTGGAAAAAGTATTTTGCAACAATAGAAGACAACATTGCATGATTTTATGGATGTTCTCTTTGATTTTGCTCATCTTGCATGCATGGTTCTACTTCCATGTTAGTTTTAGTGTTAGTTTCTTGAATGGGAGTGGTGATGGTGTTTGTATTTTCAGTATTTGATGAATTTCCAGCTCATGGTTTTTGCGGTTCATTGATGATGAATCACTTTGCAAAGCTAGTCTGAGCCTCTTTCCTTTATTGTTGCAACTTAGTTCAATTACGTGTACATGATGTGTGTATGTAATGTGAAAATCTACAGTCTTTAGAAGATTGCACTGGTTTTGTGCAACTATAGGTTTCTCTTGGCCAAGCAAAACCCAGTTTAGGAAGTCTGTCTACTTTAGCAGCCACCATTGTTACTATTCATTCGTAGCTTAGGATTAGAATAGCTTTCTTAACCCTTCTCCTTTTGCTGTTTCTTTTAATCCTTGGTTAGAGTAGGACCCAAAGCATCACCATGAAGCTAAATCAGATGAACTTGATGAGTTTCAGCTTGTTGTTTTGAGTGGACAACCACTGTTCATTCACTTTCAGCACTTTGAAACTGCATTTGCAAACCCGAGTTCCCATGCTTTGTAACTCATCTGTAAGTCCGCCTTGTGATTCCAGCAAATCACATCAAACAACTGAGATATTCCAAGCACTGTCAAGACCTGACATTAGAGACCTTGGGATAGTGTTCTTCAACCTGATTGTGGAAGATTGTCTTTCAAGAGAGGTAGTGCACCTACGCACTACCTGTGTTGAAAAGTGCATAAAAAACACATCAACACCATGTTATCATGATTTTGTGATGTTTTCTTATCTATAATTTATGTATGTTAAGTGGACTATTCATGATAAGAAAAATACATAATTTGGGAGGTGTTCATGATAAGAAAAATATAAAAAATCCATTGGTGATGAGTTATTTTAGAGTCAACTAGGTCATATTTTAAACCTTAAAGAATTTTAATTGAAGTTTCAATGTGGCTTCTTAAGGAATACAAGTGATTATATAACCAAAACCAAGAGAGGTTAATGTGAAGGGACCTCATATCCACTTGTAGGTCTAGACAAAGCATTCACTGGTGCCATGAACTGAGAACTACTTCATCATTTTTTGATAACTTTTCTCTAACAAATTTTAAGAGACTACACTAGAATAATGTATCTTCCAAGGATCATGAAACCAGAGGAACAAATAGAGGCCTCTGGTAGCAATCAACCACCTACCCTAGCATATTGGCGTAGTCAATTCGGCCCCATGATGTATAAAATGTAAAATATGTATGTTTCCATGTTTATACTACTCTTGATTGATACTTTTTTAAGAATAAATTTATTCTCAGTATGGTCAAATGTTGATAATTTGACCAAAACTATAAGAGGGTTTAATGTGGAGGGACTCCATATCCACTTGTAGGTTGAGACAAAACATTTGTAGGTGCCACAAAGTTTGAGAATTACTCTATCATAGTTTGACATTTTTTTTGTTCTAAGAGCTCTTAAGAGACTACATTGGAATAACATAATTTGTAAGGATTAGGAGACCTAGGGAACAAAAAAATTCCTCTATGATCACTCATTCACCTAACCTGATGTGTTGGCATAGTTGGTTTGGCTCAACGATGCATAGAACATAAAATATATTTATTTCCACATTTACACTACTCTCAACTGATACTTTTTACAAGAATGAATTCATTATTATCATGGTCAAATGGTGATGAGATGCACATAATTTAAAGAGAGGTTAATGTGGATGGAGCCCATAGTCACATTTATGTCTAGATGAAACATATGTAGATGCCACAAAATACAAGAACTACTCTATCATAGTTTGGTAGTTTTTCTCTCTCAAGAATCTTAAGAGATTGTGCTAGAATAACATATCCTACAAGGATTGGGAGACATGTGGAATGAATGGAGGCCTCCAATATAATTTTCCCACAATTTTGGTACAATCAATTTGGCCCCCCAATGCACAAAACACAAAATATGTTTGTTTCTACATATACACTACTCTTCACTAATATTTTTTGCAACAATGAAGTCATTCTTGGCATGGTCAACTGGTGATGAGTTTATTATAATTTAAAGAGGTTAATGTGGAGGGACCCCATATCCACTTGTAGGTCTAGATGGAACATTCGTAGGTGCAATGAAATCCAAGAACTACTCTAGATCATAGTTTGGAAATTTTTTGTCTTAGAGATATAGAGAGACTATGTCAAAATAACATATCCTACAAGGATTGGGAGAACCAAGGAATAAAAAAATTCCTCCAATAGTAATCACCCACCCACCCCAAAATTTTGGTGCAGTCATTGGCCCCACAACACACAAAACATAAAATATGTTTGTTTCCACATTTACATTGCTCTCAACTGACTTTATTTGCAAGAATGCATTCATTCTTAGCATGGTCAAATGGTGATGAGTTGACCAGAATTGAGAGAATTTAATTTGGAGGGAACTCATATTCACTTGTAGGTCTAGAAAAAATTCATAGGTGTCTTGAAATCTAATAACTACTATGTCATAGTTTGGAAGTTTTTTTCTCTCAAGGATAATAAGAGATTATATCAGAATAACATAGTTTGTAAGGATTGAGAAACTCAAGGAATAAAAAAAGGCCTTCAATAGCATTCACCCATCCACATCGACATGTTGGAAAGTTTTCATTTTGGCTCCATGATGCATAGAACATAAAATATGTTTGTTTTCATGTTTACACTACTTAACTAATATTTTTTGCAAGAATCCATTCATTCAAGTGGTATGGTCAAACAATGATGATTTCACCAAATTCGAGAGAGGTTAATATGGAGGGACCTCATATCTACCTATAGGTTTGTAGCATTGTAAATTGTCACCTTCGACAATTTCACACTATGTTTTGCTCCCCTTTAAGGTATTGGACCTAATTAAGCATTCAACTTCCTAAATTATGCATTCCACAACTTATTTTAAATATTTTATGATAATTTGTAAGCATAAAACAAATTCTCTCATTTGATACTTTGTCCCTGACTTTTAAAATTTCCATAAATAGGGTTGGGACACTGGTGCCTAGGGTGCCTATGTCCCCCTATTTTGGCTCCAAATTCAAGTATGTCAGTTGTGACACTTTATTATTTGAAATTCAAATACTTAAAGTCGGTTGTCAAGATTTAATTTTTAGGAAATTGAATAAATTCCTATAAATGCCTAGTTATTGCATCATTTCAAATCTAACAAGGAAGAAGACACACAATTGAGAAAATACTATTGTCAAGAGCACTATTGAGCATTCAAGAGTAGCATTTCTCAAGCATTATTATAGCAATTTAAGACCCAACATCGTTCCAAAGTTTATGTGTGTTCATTTTGATTTGTGAAGGCTAATATTGTTATAGGTCTCCAAGCATCCAAGAATTCAAGCAATCTATCAAGAAAGATCCAAAATCCTTGGAGTGATGTGTATGACTTTAGTCGTTCAAGGAAGCCATTGAAGGGCAGTGAGTTGTAGCATTTCGTTCATTCATCATTTCCTTCCTTTCCATTATCAGTTTATCATTGAAATTGCCATTGTTGAAGTGGAAACACTCACACAAGGTTTGACTGAGGCAAGCCCCTATATGGCACAACATTTCCCCCTCTTTATGAATGTGTAGGTTACAGATTGAAAAGGATCAAAGGAAGTTTTAAGGCACTTTGTTCATTGATGCATTCAAAACTTTAATCCTTGACAACTCATGAAAACTTAATTTCAGAAATATCTAAAAGCAATTCAGATAGTTTGTAAGTGGGAAATGGAAATACAGATCTAGCATTAGAGGACTACGAAAATAAATCCAAAAAATCCCTTGTAGGAAAGTGGCACCCTCGACACCAACATCCCAACAAATTATGTTGAAATTTATATCACAGGTGCACATTGTCCTCCCCTTTATATTTCCAGTGTCTGATTTTATTTGTGACATTCCAGATCTTTTGTATTTGTATCAGCATAGTATTTGGCATCATTAGGATAATTAGATCATTGCATTTCATAATTAGGTCATTTCCAGATTTGGTCAAGGGAAAGTTGACTCACCTTTCAGGATTTAAATCAATCTCATATCTTTTCCTAATCCATCTTTTCATTTCCAATCCATCCCCATCCACACATCACATCATATCTAATGAACATTTGGTAAAGGTTCCAAAACCTAAGGTGAAAACTACAATGGTTTCCCTTTCCCGTTGTTTCATTTTGGTGAACCCAACTTGTTAAAATTATATACCTTTTGAAAATTCAGCCTAGATCTAGATTTTGCATATTGTTTTGTTGCATTTTTCATATATGGTTTCATTTTTGTGTCATAAAAGTCATAAAATCCAAAAAAAATCATTTGTATTGCATTGATAGGGTTTGTTTCAATTATTTTAGCTCAAATATGCATTTATAAGTTGCATTAGGTCATTTGAAACTGGAAAAAAAAGTTTCATTTGCATCCATTTAGGTGTCTTGCATGCTATTTTAAAAAGTAAAAAACTTGCATAGTTTTATTTCAAGTTTGCATAAAATCATCATTTTCAACATCCTGTGTCTACATATCAGTCAATTAGTTCATCCTAGATCTGAAAATCACATTTAAAATTTATCATTCATCATTCATACATTTGCATATTTACATTTTTTATTTCCATAGTCATAAAAATCACTAAAATCTAGAAAAATATTCATTGTCAGAATATTTGCACACAAAATTGGGAACATTAAACAATAGTAAACACACTCAAACTTTGAATTTTTAGACACCCTATCTAGGACATAGGTTCCCTAGGCACCTCTGTCCTGCATTTTGTGCCTGAAATTTGTATTAGATTTTTGTCTTTGTGTTCTCTATTGGATTATGTTGTTTGAATTTTGTTTATGCATTTCAAAATTGTCATTTGTTTTTAGTACTGTTGCATGTTTGTATTATTCAATTCACAATCCTAAAATTAGTAAAATCTAGAAAATATTTATGTTATACTTATCTGCACCTAAACTTAAACCTTAAACAACATAATTGATAGTCAAACTTTTAATTTTGTGAAATCCTTTGTAGGACAGGCACCCTGGGCACCCCTATCTTGCATTTTTTAGCTCATTTTTTTGTCAGATATCTGTCTCTGTGTTTTCTATTGATTTATGGTTTTTTATTTTTGTTTTTGGCTATTTTACAGTGTATTTATTAGTTTAGTGTTCATCTTTGGTACACTTAAGTGTTTTGAAACTTGTCTGAGTTTCATGACCTAGTGTCCTATTGCCAATACTTTAGTGAGACACAATTCTATCTACTTATGGCATCCTGCATTGGTTTTACATCCGCTATGGATCATGAGTCTTCTAAATCCTTCATGGTAAGTGTTGTCAATAGTCAACCCATTTTGGACTCTATTCCTGATGTTACCATGCCAATAACAACCTCACAAGCACTTTACCTTTATAGATGTTGAGACTATGGTTTCCCATGTTCTTGAAGACAAACTAAGAAAATTGGACAAAGAATTAGAAAACCTTTAAGACTGTGTGGGTACTAAATACTTTTCTGGTACAACGATTCCTATAATTGACAACATGAGGAAACTGCTTAAAAATAATCATGGATTAGAGGTCATGTGTAGCCTAGCCTATATAGTTGATGATAATATACCTACAATGGCTAGTTTCACTCAAGATTTTGGATACAATCAAAGTCAAGGAGAAATTCAAGTCTCTCTTCCTACCACTATAGCCTCTATTCCTACATTCACAAATCCAATGGTTGCTTCAACAAAAAAAGCAACAATTGGCATAACTTCAACAATAGGTCTCTCCACTAAACATCTTTATGGTTTTGGATCTTCCCATATCACGCCTAAAGTTTCATCACCCCTAATAAATTTGCCGCATAGTAGCCCACCTAGCACATGCACACTTCTACCATATTCACCTCATTCCTAAAATGTATCAACTAATGACTCCATCATCAACCAACTTTTGCAAAATTTAACCTCACTTCAACAAAAAATATCAACCTTGAACCAAAAATAAAATGGACAACCATTGCAATATATCAAAAGGAGCCCATTTTCACTCGAAATATTGAAAGAAAAAATGCTACAAAATATAAAGATACCCCAATTTGACAAGTATAATGGTAAAGGGGATCCTAGCAACCACATGTCAGCATATACCACCATGTGTAGTGACTTTATCTTTGAGGATAAGCTCCTAGCTAAACTTTTCCCCAGGTCATTGAAAGATATGGCCTTGTTTTTTTCATTACCTAATAACTCAATCCACTCATTTAATGAGATTTTTGATGCTTTCCTCAATCATTTTCAAGTCAGCATTGGTCCCAAGATTAACATAACTGATTTAATGTGATGCAAACAAAGACAAGGTGAAAAGTTATAGATTTCATAAGCCGTTATCGATTGATATTATCACAAGTTAATCTAACTCTTCCTAATGCAGAAATCCAAATAATGTTCATTGATAACTTGGAAACCAACATAAGGGAAAAAGTCCTATTAATGAAATTTCCATCCTTTATAATTTTGTGTACGACTCTTCATGATTATCAAAATTCAATTAATAAGTATGAAGAATCATCTTCATTGCCTCATATTGAGAAATTTGAACCCATATCTCAAAATAAATAGCAACCATTCAAAAATATTTTTTTTTATTATCAAGTTTCACACACCTCCAACAACCAACCACATCGAACCTCAAGTTGTTGTCATAAGTCACACTCAGGTTATCAATTTAGAACAAGAGATAGACAATTCACCCAGTTACCTGACACTCTCCACTCCATCATGTTGCAACTTTTGAGTAAGAACCTAATCTGATTTCCTCCTATTAAACCTATGAACACAACAAGCCTCTACCTCTAAATTTCAATCGAGATATGTTTTTTCAATTTCATCGCAAAAATGGACATGATATAGAATGATGTATGCATTTTAAACATCAAGTTCAAGACCTCATTGATTCTAATCACATCCAATTTGGTGGTGTTAATGACCAAGGGAATAAGTCCATTGCCCTGCCTAACCAAAACTTGCAATTTTTTACCAATCCTATGCATAATCATTCAACCAAATTTATAAAAGCTTGTGATGTTAAGAGTGATGTGATGAATATTGACAAGATTAATGATATGAGTGATGACATGAATGATGTTAAGAGTGATGATTCAATAATGAGAAGGATGTAGATCACATGGTTTTTTTTGTAGATGTATAGCCTCGTAAGGACCAAACCACTATATTACCTGACATTGCTTTCACTAATGATGATGCACTTAGACATGTGTCTAATAGTCCAATCTACATTTTTGGTCATATCAATGAAAACATGTACTTGAGGAATACTCATCGATCACACATGTGTAGATAATGTGATCACTGAGTAATTCTTGTTTTTGCAAGAGCTTTATCAAGATACTTATGAACAATCGAAAGCATGGATAAAAACTCATGATGGTTTTGTTTTCCCTATTATTGGTTCCAACACTCTTCCTCTCAAAATCGGACCAAAACAATTAGATGTCTCATTCTCCATCATCCAATTGTTGGATAAATTTTGTGTGAATCTAGGCTATCCATGGATTCACTCCATCAATGTTTTACCCTTAGTTATTCACAAATGCATAAAGTTACCCTTTGAAAATGAGATATTTACAATGCATCATAGTGGGTTTAATCCTTTGTCTTCCTGTGGAAATTTTTCATTGGATTTATTTTTCCCCAACCTATGGAACCTATCAATTCACGTGAAGATTTATTTTTCACATGTCATATCAAAAGTTTAAGTAAAAACACATAGCAGAACTATATATTACTAATATGCCTAAGAATGATAGGTCCATGGTTGTTGCTTCTCTCCAGCCCATCTTGGATGAGCCTAAGCTTGTACCAAAAACCCTTCCAAGTAGCCAAGGAAATTATGTTGTTGTTCCTCCACCCACCTCCTATAAAAGACCAAGAGACAATAAAATGATCCCTTTCATGCCTCCAAAGATAAAACAAGTGTATAAACCTAAAGATATAGTGGTTCCTCATCCATCATTGGTTCCTTCATTTCCTAGCTTAAGGGAAGAAAAGAAACCAATGGTTGAGAAACCTACTCCTACCCCATATCACAAATTGAAAATCGTGCAAGAAGAAACAAAAATGCTAAAGAGAATAGGTGCAGACATTGTGTTATCACTCGTCAGTTGGAAGAAAATAAAACAGTGCATGATAATCTAACACTAATGGAAACAACTCAAGAAGAAATATAACTTTCACCAAACAAGACATGGAACCAAAACAAGAAGTGATACAAGAAAATTTGACTACAATTATCATAAAACCTCCTATTGTGATCAATATGGATGATGATGATAAAATTGCTAAAATTGATGAGGAGGTACATAATGAGCTTAATGTTTTATTTTCAAATCACATGAATTTAAATGGGGGAAATCATGATGATCCTCCTGATGAGAGAAACCCACCATGTGTTGCACCTAGGGATGCTCCTGGTACAAAAATTGTTATAGTCCCTTTAGCTAGTTATCTGCCTTCCATTTATGATGAGCAAGATTAGGATGCAAATGACCTACTATAGGTTGCCTTGCATGTGTGGTACTTCTTTATGTTTGTTGCATGTGTTCTTTGTGTTTTCTTCCATGTGATGTCATCTCCCGTGTTGTGTTGCTTGGTGTGTCTTTATGTTTGTGAGTTTACTTTGGATGACCCTTGTTGCTCCGTTGGCGCAAGGATACAAAGTAAACGAACCTATCATGAAATTATTTTATTTTTTTCTTCATTCTTCTATAGATCTCATAAACTTTATCTTTTCTTTGTGTCTTGTGTTTTCCTTTTGGGACGATGCAAGGCATTGAGAGATTTAGACCTCTTCCATGTTGACCCAAAAGTTTATTTGTCTTCTCTCTCTATGTGTCATTCCTCCTTTGTGTATGTTGTTCCATGAGTATTTAGGGAATGATGTTAGTTCTGAACTCTATTATATCACTGTAGCAAAGACATATACTGACCCCAGATCTGTGGTCCCCTTAGTATTTTTTTCTATGTTTGTTGTATTGCATTTGGGGGCAATCCCTTGTCATGAAGCAACTTTATTTGGAAACATATCATTGGCATAGGGCTTTCCAAATAAGCTCTTTTGATCTTTTGTTACATAGTATTTATCATTTTTTAATTTAAAGTAATTTCTCACAACATGGTGTTTAGCAATTTCTTTAAAGTGGGGGCATACATTGAAATTATTTTGCTTCACTTTGTTCATAGGGGCTAGACTTAGTGGTGCATTGATATTGACATTTGACATTTTCTTGGCTTCACTTTGTTCATAGGGGCTAAACTAGTGGTGCATTGATATTGACATTTGACATTTTCTTGGCTTCACTTTGTTCACAGGGGCTGAAATTAGTGATGCATTGATATTGACATTTGACATTTTCTTGGCTTCACTTTGTTCATAGGTGTTGAACCTAGTGTAAGCATTGGCATAGCATTTTGATCATTTTGTAGCACTTTATCAAGGTTATTAGGGAGTATAACTCTTGGTATGGTTATGGGCACACCTTGTAGACCTAGTATGTGTTTCTCATTTTGCTACATGGTTTGGGGGTTCACCTAGAGAATATTGGACTTCACTAGAATGTGTCTCTTACTTGATTGTGATTCACCTAGAAAATATCGGACTTTGCTATTGTGTGAGTCATAAATTCCTTTTGTATGGCTACTAGCATAATATAGCTTGTTAGCCCATACCCCTTGTTTTTTCATTTTTTATTTACATTTATTTGACATTGTATGTTTGTGTACATCTTTTCTTGTTGTTTATCATGCATGTGTTCCTTTGTGCCTATGTTGGTTTGCCATGGGATCTTGGATTCTGGGGGCTTGCCACCTCCTTGATCCTTAGTCATCCTATCTCTTCAATATTTGTACAATTGGACCCCTCTTGACATATATTTGTCCACTTTAGTGTGAGTCTGAGCGTAAGTTCATACTCTCACTAAAGTGGGGGCTAAATGTAGCATCATAAATTGTCACCCTTGATATTTCATACTATGTTATACTCCACTTTAAGGTGTATTGGACCTAATTAAGCATTCAACTTCCTAAATTATACATTCCACGACTTATTTTAAATAATTTCTAACAATTTGCAAGCATAAAATAAATGCTCTCATTTAATATTGTGTACCCGACTATTAAACTTTTCAAAAATAGGGTTGAGACACTAGCCCCAAGGGTGCCTATGTCCCCTATTTTGACTCCAAATTCAAGTATGTTAGTTGTGACACTTTATTATTTGAAATTCAAATATTGAAAGTCAGTTGTCGACATTTAAGTTTTGAAAAATTGAATAAATTTCTATAAATACCTAGTTATTGCATCATTTCAAATCTAACAAGGAAGAAGACACAATTGAGAAAATACTATCATCAAGATCACTATTGAGCATTCAAGAGAAATATTTTCATGGCATTATTACAACAATTCAAGATCCAACATCATGTCAAATTTTATGTTTGTTCATGTTGCTCTGTGAAGGATGACATTGTGATAGGTCTCTAAGCATCCAAGCATTCAAGCAATCTATCAAGATCCAAGATCCTTGGAATGATGTGTGTAACTTCAGTCCTTCAAGAAATCCATTGAAGGGTGGTGAGTTGTAGCATTTGGTTCATTCATCATTTCCTTCCTTTCCATTATTAGTTTATCATTGACATTGCCATTGTGGAAGTGGAAAAACTTACATGGGGTTTGATTGAGGTAAGCCCCTATATGGCACAATATTTTCCCTCTTTGTGAATATGCACCTATTGCAAGTTGCAAAAGATCAAAGGAAGTTTGAAGGAACTTTGTTCATTGCTGCATTCGAAACTCTAAGCCTTGACAACTCACAAAAACTCAATTTCAAAAATATCTAGAAGTGATTTGGACAGTTTGCAAGTGGGAAACAAAAATACAGATCCGACATTAGAGGACTACAAAAACAGATCCAGAAAAGCCTTAGTAGGATAGTGGCACCCCTAACACCAACGTCTTGACAAATTTTGCTAAAATTTATATCACAAGTGCACAGTGTCCTCCCCTTTCTATTTTTGGTGTCAAATTTTCTTAGTGATATTTTAGATCTTTTGTATTTACATCAAAATAGTATTTGGCACCATTAGGATAATTAGATCATTGCATTTCATAATTAGGTCATTTCCACATTTGGTCAAGGGTAGGTTGACTCACTTTTCAGGTTGTAAGTCAATCTCATATCTTGTCCTAATCTATCTTTGCATTTCCAATCCATCCTTATCCACACATCACATCATATCCAATGAGCATTTGGGAAAGGTGCCAAACCCTAAGGTAAAAACTACAAAGGTTTCCCTTTCCTTTGTTTCAAAGTCGATAAAAAACATTCATAGGTGCTAAAAAGTTTGAGAATAACTCCATCAAAGTTTGGAATTTTTTTCTCATGACTCTTAAGCCACTGTGTTAGAATAACCTAGCCTATAAGGATTGGGAGACTCATAGAATGAATGATAGCCTCTAGTAGTAGTCACCCACCCACCCTAACATTTTGGTGTATTTGATTTGACACCATGACCCATGGAACTAAAATATGTGTCACTACTAGCTAGGTTTTGGGAAGATGCGCAAAATATTTCTAAGACATGGAAAACTTGGAGATGGTGTGAGATTTTTCCAAATCACGTAATCTTGCATTATGTCAGTTTTTTTTAGGAGAAAAATGGTAAAAACTGTTGAAGGGGGGGTCAAATTCCTTTTTGGACCTGTTATTGGTTTAAGTAGAGTTTGTTATAATTTTAGCCTAAGATGTTGCTACTCTAAAGTCTAGAGATTTCCCTTTGGATTAGTGGACTTGAAATGGAATTTAAACTCTGTTTTAGATTATCTCATATTCAGATTTTCTTTGCATGAAGTTTCCAACTTGGTGATGTATTTGTGCTTCAAGGGAATGAAAACCTAGAAATGGTTTGTATACTGGTTGATAAGGAGTTCAGGTCAGATTTTGGTAGTGTTGAAGTCCAAG
The DNA here is from genome assembly GCA_007258455.2 of Sequoia sempervirens. NCBI lineage: Eukaryota > Viridiplantae > Streptophyta > Pinopsida > Cupressales > Cupressaceae > Sequoia > Sequoia sempervirens. Next base: position 67,284 of record VDFB02343879.1, on the reverse strand, counting down.
GGTTATGTTGTGAATTTGTGAACCAAAGATGGTTTAGGCTCTGTTTAATTTAGCTTAAAGGTTCATATTAGCTTAATACCAATTTGTTGATATTTTTGGCACTAGGGTGCATCAAAGGCTTCTTGGACCCAAAGGTGTTATTGAATCCAATTAATTTCTATACAAGATTTTCTAGTCAAGAGTACTTGTGATTTTTTATTTTATGCAAGAAATGGATCTGTTTGGTTGGCAGGTTTGTGTTGTACACTAGGGTTCTCTTATGGATGATTTGGCAACCCTTGGTTGGTTCTTGATTATCTTTCCTATTCTTGAATGTTCCTCTATTTTTTTGTCTTGACCCTGCCTCCTCCGCTCAGCATTACTTTATTTAGAAATCCCCTCAATGCTCTTTTCTAGCCATTATGTCTTCTTGATTCCAAACACCTCTACCTTCTTTCTCATTGCTGACAAAAACTTTCAAACTATTGGAGAACAATAGTCAACCACCAATGTTTAACTCTTTGATGTTGTGATGTTATCAGAAGTTCCAAACACCCCTTTGAACATTTTCTATGGATGTTAATGATCACTAGAACAAGAACTACCTTGCCAAAGAATATAAAAATTCACCACCTCAAGGAAAACTAAAAATTGAAGAAAAGTTGATTAATTATTTAAAACATAACTTACTATTGATTTTAGTAACATAGGGTCACTCATGGATCCAGATGCTCCAACACCATAAGCATCTGGGTGGCTTTTAAGCTCAACTAAAATTTAGTTTGATAACAGAAGATGGAGAGTCTAACTTCCTATAGATTTGCAACATTAATATTTCTAACTTTTTTCTGGGGATCCATGCTACAAATAACCAATTCTTCCATAAACCTTTTGGCTTGTTTATCCAGTGATTCCTTTTTAAGTATAAACAAAGTTGCAATAGTATATTTCTTGATGAAATTTCTTTCAAAATGATCAAGAGTGGAGTATCTGAAGGTGTGACACTTTTATTGATTAAAATCATATATAGTTTTTGTTGCAATATTATTGTTCAATTTGGTAGGTTAATGTGGGACACAAGATTTGTGACCCCCTTTTGTGAGTCTGATTGAGGTTATTAAAATTACTAATCTCAATAAATCTCCACATAGGGTCATCATGCATTGACTCAGTTTCTCCTTTTATTTATTGCACTTAAAATATAAGTTGCTGACATAAGAGCTCAACTGGGATCTCTTCCTCCATCATCAAATATTCAACCAGCAGGAAATTCTAGTGTCTGGAACTGGCAAGGTTACAATATCCACTACCAGTACTCTAGAAATGATGGTCTAGCAGTATTCCTATTTCATGGGTTTGGTGCAAATTGGTATTTTTCATACTCTACTTTTAATGATAAATAACTTATAGTGTTGTATGAACATTTAGAATCTTATTGAATCATCTATTGCATGTTGATTGAAGTGGTATGTTTGTTTTTTTAAAATTTCAGATTGGTTCAAATAAATAATTATCATTGTAGGTAAGAAAAAAACAAGAATGTAAGTTTTTGATTTCCTTTGTAGTGGAAGACTTTCTTGATTACTGGAGTAGATAAGTAAAAGATGACCAAAATTTCTACATGCCATTTTACTTTGAAATTTCTATACAATCCCTACAAAAGTAGATAAGTGTAACTCTTCGTCAAATTCAAAATTTGTTTCAGAAATATTATCATATTCTGTTAGGCAGAGTAAATGTTGCATAAGTTCCAAATGAAGATTGCTAAGGTTGCTTATACTATGGATGGACAAAAGCTTGATAGCTTCTATTTCCTCAGAAAAAAATTATACAATAATTCTTTCCAACTCTCTTTTGTAGCTCAATGATCCGAATTTATATTTCTAACAAAAATCTAATCTTCTCTTGAAGATTGTTTCTTGTTTTCCTTTTTGAGAAGAAAATGGATTTTTCTAGTAATTAATCTGAATTTTCATGTAAAACCCTGTCGTCTTTTGTAGTTGAATATCAATTTTCTAGTATAACTCTAATCTCATGACATTTACCTAGGTAAAGTAAAGAAAATTGGTTAGAATACACCACATTTGATAGAGTAAAATCAAGAAGTTATTGAGAATGGAAAACTAGATTGGAACTTAAGGATTCATGGAGATCCATTATCCACCTATTTGAGTGCATATATGGTTTATAATTGATAGGTTTACAATTAATTAATGTTTAATTGACTATTACGTAACAATGCCAATTAAGCTTCAATTACTAAAGTTGTATAGTTTTTTTTTTTCTTAAATGAAAGAGATTGTTAGTGTCTGTTAAATTTTGTTGCAAACCTAATAGAAAGTATGTTCCTTACCAAATTATTATTCCTTGAATCAACTTGTGCAATCATTGTTTATTCCTTCCTTCATGTTTAACAAATAGTCAAATGTTAAATATTTTGGTAATGGTGCATTGTTAGTCTTATGATAGATGTTATTGTTATCAAAACTTCATCATTTCTAGTGGAATAGTCATCTCTTTAGTTAAATGATAGATTCTATCAATCTAAGCAATCTTCATATTACCTAATAATAATTCATATATTATTCACTCATATCAATATTTTTATATTGGAACTTCTTATTGTCAAGATAGTAGTTGAGAATAACCATTAATTATTTACCTTATTTATGTTAATATCATGATCTTTGTATTATTTGGATTGATCCACAACGAAAATTTTATTATCCATTTTACTAAGATATTATCATCAAAATTATTGTCAATAATTACCATATTTGTTGAGGAGATACCACCTTACGTTAGTACTATCATTTTGATAGTTTAATTATCATATATATGAGGTTGTTATTATTGCATGATTTATCAATAATTTTATTTTCTTGTCCAAATGATACTTAAATAAAATTTGACTCAATTACCATTTGATATTCATTAGGTTTATGATTTATTAAACAATAGTTTTGTGTATACTCTTTTGATATGGTAGTAATAGGTGTTCATTAAATTTTACATATTAAACTATAGAACAAAGTGGAATGCTAGACTTCAAATGATTAATAAGAATGCCTATACCTTGGTTACTAAATAGGATTTTATGTTTGGATAACTAGATTTAATCTTAACAATCCTTTTTAGCCATTTGTAAGTGCAATCTTAGGAAAGAATGGAAACTTCAGTAAACATATTTCTTGAAACTAGTGATTGTGTGTTTATTATGAGCATGAACTATGAGACAAGAATCACAAGGAAGTCAAGTGTCAAAGTTGCACTTAACCTAACACACATAGTGGATTAGCATCTAACAAGGTCATTTTTTAATAGAAATGTGAGTACTTAATGTTAGTTCTTGTTGAACAATCATTTTGTTAGGAGAGAAAGATATTATTTGAATTAATATATTTATCATAATATTTTTCATGTCAGTTAGCTATCACATGTTGTGTATAGTTAGCAAGTGATATCAAATATAGTTAAAGATTCTAAATTTTTGTTTGGTGATTAAAAGTGAGGTGAAGCAAACTTCCTATATAGGTAAACATGGAAGTAATTTCAATCAAAAAAATATTGACACCTCCTTGGAGTGTGTATTTTTAGTATATTTCTTTGTTATTAGGTTTTTGTCCTTGTTTCACCTGAGTGGGTGGCAATCGATAGAGAACTATCTGAGGAAAATTGGACCCTAAAAAGGATTGCATACCCACTCACACAGTTACATGAAACATAGACTAGAAAACAAAACTACATATATATACTCCTTGATCTTGTTTGGAAGTCGTGTATGTAGGTAGTCTAGTGAATGAAGAATGTTCCTAGTACATAGGATTTCAAGTGTGAGGTTAGGGACTTTTTAAAATAATAGAATTTTTAACTTACTTATAAATCAAGGAAACCATTTCCATAAATAAACTCTTGAATATAGATTGAGAATAAATATTGAGCTAAAAACTATATGTGTATACTCAAAAAGAATCTCTGATGGATTCGCTTGATCTCCCCAAGGATTTAGGCCAAATTTTGAGGTGGGAGATTAACTATTAGAATATTATATATTCCTAAAGACGATAACCTTGGTGTACTCCCAATAGGGAAGTGTAGTCTTTAGAGAGTGACTCGGGACCTAAATGGTCTCGATGAGTCTAAGTCTCTGGATAAAGCATATTCGTATTCTTAATAGGTAGATTACTACCCCATTTGGGTAGATGCCTATCCTGGATGGATAAATGAATTCATGTCCCATATGGACAGATGCCTAACCCATATGGTTAGATGCTTGTTCTAGATTGGAAAATTCCTATCCCATATGGATAAAAGTACCCGAGTATACAATTGAATAAACATGTAATAAAGATATTAAACAAGAAAAAAATCTAGTGGTAAATTTTGGGTTGATTACAATATGTCATTTCCACCTTTACACTTCTCTCAACTAACACTTTTTGCAAGAATATATTTGTTCTTGGCATGGTCAAATAGTGATGAGTTTACTAGAACCAAAATATTTTAATGTAGAGGGAACCCATATCCACCTATAGGAACAAAAAATTTGTAGGTGCCACAAAGTCTTAGAACTAATTTGTCATAATTTAGCAATTTTTTGCTCTTGAAGTTCTTAAGCCATATTTTTTCTATCACACCTCTTCAAAGAAAACCAATAGTGAAAACATGTTAGGTTGGGCTATTCAATGCTACTATAGGTCTTGTCTCATTCCCTAAGTATCCCAATCATTATGGATTACATCAGACTAGGAGATTCTCTTAAGATACATAAGAGCAAAAGGTTGTCAAACTTTGACACAACGATTCTCAAAATATGTGGCACCTAATATTGTATCGTTTGTGCTTACATGTGAATGTTAGGCCTATATACAATATCCTAGATCCTAGTTTTTTAAATCCAAACCATTTAACTGTGCCAACAACAAATGCATTCTTTCAAAGTGGCTCAATGGTGTTTAGTGTAAAGTTACCAATAGCCTTATTTTTTCTTCCACACCTCATCAAAGAAAAAAATAGTGAAAACATACTTGTGTGCCCCAATGAATGCTATTGGAGGTCTTTTCTCATTCTCTAAGTGTCCCTATCATTATGGGTTACATGTACTAGGAGAATCTCTTAATAAACCTTAGAGAAAAAGGTTTTCAAACTTTGACACAACAATTCTTAAAACTGGTCATCAGATTACTAGAATTTCCACTGAGGGCGTGAAGTTTTATCGTGACAGAAGGTTTCCTAACGAAGCGGTCATTAGATTTCCTAAGAAGGACAAGGAGAAATTAAAATTGGTAAAAATCTCTAACAACTATTTCGAAATTGATACCATCAAGGCACTGTGGAGAAAGGTACTTCGTGTTATAATGGAGTATATCACTCTGGACAGGAGATTTACCAAAGTGTATGGGCATCATTTTGCCATTCTTAACCACTTCCACCATAAGGTACAGATTTATTTGCCTCACTACTTGTTATGTTTGTTGAGTAATAGCCTTGAGGACCATAAGAAAAATCCCAGGAGATACCCTATTCTTCATCCTGGTCTTATTAGGTTAATTTATGAACACTATCAAAACATGTCGGCTTTATCTAAACCTGTTGCCTCTACTGAGTCTGAGGACTATGATACTGATAGTGGGGGTTTGTAAATTCAGCCAAACCAGGAGAGAATTGTTGAAACCCACCCGTCCTCTGAGATGTCTGGTAAGAAGACCCAGTCTAAAAAACCCTAGCTTGCTAAAGCTAACCCTGAGTCCTTACCCGACTGCTCTGCCCCCTTAAAGAATCATGTTCTTAAGGGCTCCCCTACCAACAAGCTGGTTTCCTACTCTGCGGACTCCTTGGAAGACAAAGCCGAGAACCCTGAAGCCAATAGAAATTATGTGCCCTCCCCTCTTGCCTCTTTCAAATTCGAAGGTACTAGATTTCCTAGCACCCCCAACCCAAGTGATGCTAATCTCATATTAGACCGGACTCAGTCTGGTGACATTTTAGCCTCTACTAGAAACGACATTAGTGACATTTTTCAGGGTCTTGAAGTGGGCCTATCAAGAAATTAATGAGCTCAATCAAAGAAATAGGGCTTTGTATAGTAAATCAGAGGAGCTAGAACTGAAGTTGGCCGCTCTTAGCAATGAAGAAGGGAAACATAATAAGAACAGTATGGGAAAGAAAGGAAGTGGCAATGAGGAAAAATACAAGTCTCTAGAAGAGGAAATGGTTAAAATTAAAAATAACTTGAAAACAGTCATGGAACAAAACCATAAAATGGCTAGGCACAATGCCATTATTATCAATGCTATGTCTAAAATGTTGGAAAAAACACAACAGGGTTTGTTGGTTGTTGATTTGGAAGAGAACAAGGAAATCAAGAATGAGGACCAAGGTATTTCTAAAAGGTCCCGGGCTAATCTCAAAAGGAAAGCGCCTCCCATTACACATATGGTTCAGATCTTAAAGAGGGGGGTTCAGGATATGAACGAGCTGGAAGCTGAGACTGCTAATCTTTTAAAGACACAAATTTAGCTGCTGCTAGATTTTTGTTTGGTTTTTTTGGTTATGTGGCCTTTGCTAGCCTTCTTGATGGATGTGGGCATTTACTGTTGTTTTTTTTACAGCCTTTCCGACTGTGATGTCTTTATTGACTCTTTCTTTATTTTGTAAACTTTGTGGTTTCGGGTCCCTGTAAAACCCATTTTTTCCTCTTTCAAAAACAATTCTCAAAATATGTGGCACCTATGAATGTATTATCCATGCCTACATGTGGATGATAAGCCTATCTACTATAGACTATTCTAGTTTTTGTCAACTCTAGACCATTTTATTGTGTTGACAATGAATGCATTCTTCCAAAATGGCTCAATGGTGTTTAGTGTAAAGTTTCCAATGGTCATATTTTTTCTTCCACACCTCATAGATTCAAACCAATAGTACAAGCATGTCAAGGTGGGCCAATGAATTCTATTGGAGGTCCCATCTCATTCCCTAAGTGTCCTAATCATTTTGGTCTATATATGCTAGTGAGTGTGGGATTTGAATCATGGATAACTTGTGGAGTTAAGAAGATGAACCCTTCCAAGATGTGCAATTATCTCTTAATGACCATTTCAAAAGGAATTGGGGAAAGAGAATAATACATAAAGGTAAATCCTAATTTACATGTAGTGATGCACCACTTAGAGATAATTTGAGGGTATTTAATTGGAATATAATCCACAATATGCAATAGAGAGTTGAGATGGGATGGTGCAAAGGGAAAGAGATATTAAAAATGGAGTGCAATAAATTATGCTATAGGGATCATGAGACACTTGGAAATTCATGTTCTTATGAGTCTTTGTTTGCATTTGTAGATGTCTAGGAAACTCAACATGAGAATATTAGTGACACCATTTTCCTCTATAGATAGTTTGATTAATAGGATATGATGAATTTTAGGAGAGGAAATATAAATATGGAAAATTGTTGGTCTTTGGAGCATGATCAACCTTTGGAGTATATATTTTGGCCAATTTTTGTGGCGTAGTTCCCCCAAAATTAATTAATGGGGGAGTATAGGAGGTGGAGCCCTCCCTGCGGGGTCATTGCCTAATTTTACTAAAGGAATTTTATTATTTATTCCCAATGTAATTCAATTAAAAATAGTTATCAAACTACCTAGAATTATAACTATTTATTGTTGCGTGGAAATGAAAGGTCGCTATTTTTTGAAGAGTTAATAGCAAGGAACGCATGGGAATTTGGACAACCACATGAAGTTGAAGTTATTTGTTGCAAGTCATGCAGAATAGTGTAGAGATTATTTCAGGTTCATGGTAGTGCATGTAGTAGTGAAAATCGTGTGTATTGGATGTTGCACGTTGCAACTATTTGTTGTAGATTAATTGTATTTATATTTTGCTAGAAATTTGAATAAAATTAGACTACTGTTGTTTGTGGATGTAGCCCAGGAAAGGGTGAAAAATGTTAATTTTTTTGTTATCTCGCCTTTGTGTAATTTCCATTTCTCTGTTCTTTTATATTAAAATCTGCATTTAATTGATAATTTAATTCCTCATTCCTACCAAGAAATCCTAACAAAGATTAAATTTAAAAATGTAAGAATATAAATAATAGTAAATGGAATGAGTACCACAATGTGAGAGGGAAAGTGTGCAAAATAAACTATCCCAATATAGCTACATTGGCTGTTAAGAAAATATGCATGATAATTTTAACAATGTCAACATTGCATGTATAATGTGAATCATAATATCACCCATGAGGTAACCATTAAAAAGGTGGGTGGGACACACCAATAAAAGAACCATGAAATCACATGCACACATTCAATATGAAAATCCAATGGATAATGAAGGAAAAGAGAGTTAACCAAGCAAGGTATACAATCTATTTTCATATTAAGCACAAGCAAGCCCTTCTCACAACCCTATTAATCTCATACAACTTGACCAAAATTTTAAACATAAAATATTGATGATCCAAGAATACCATTTTAAATATCAAGGCTTCAATAACACAATTTTTAATTCACAAACACATTTTATAAATATTTTAGCAATATTATGGCAAGAATTCAAAATTTCCAAGAAACACACTTTTAATTTTAAATGTAAAAAATATACAATATATACTCAAAATGTAGATTCAATAGATAATTTTAAATTATATCTAAATTATATTAAAAATATCCATGATGGAATCTAAATGATTTAACCACTTGATCATAATCCCTCATATATAGTAGCTTTATTCTCTAAAACGCTTGCATTTAAATATTAAAAAATTGTTAAGTAAAATAAACAACATCAACTACAACTAACTAAATAATGAAAGAAAAATGTTATAATACCTTAGAAGTTATATCAAATGTCTCCACAATGAAAGAAAAAATTTATAACAGTTGATCTCAATCGCTTGAATATAATAGCTTTATTCTCCAAAATTCCTACATTTATATACAAGTGAATTGTTTAGAAAAATAAGATTTAACCTACTTTTAACTCAACAATGGTGGATGCACTGCCATCATAATCTTGTCATACTCATAACGCAATCATGGTCTAGTTAGAATATAGAAAATTTTATTTCCAACCTCATACATAAATGTAAGTACTCCAACCTTGTGTGAAATACACTTGTATTTAAATATTAAAAAATTATTTAGCATATAGTAAACAACATCAACTACAACTAACTGAACATTTTTCTAATAAATATGATGCAAGATTAAGAATCACTACTTAGAATTATATCTTAGATGTCACCTTAGGAATTATATTAAATGTATCCACAATGAAATAAAATTGTTATAACCATTGGTCTCAATCTCTTGAATACAATAGCTTTATTATCAAAAATCTTACATTAATAAACACATGAATTGTTAAGGAAAATAATCTTTAACCTAATTTTAACTCAAAAATGATGGATACATTTCCATCATAACCTCACCATACTCATAACACAATCATCATCTAGATAGAATAGATTAAATATTGTTTCCAACCTCATATGTAAATCTAAGTACTCAAACCTTGTATGAAGTACACCTACATTTAAATATTAAAACATTGGTGAGCAAAATAAATGTCAACTATAACTAACTGAACATTGGTTCTAAGAAATATAATGTAGGATTAAGAATCACTACTTAGAATTATATCTTAGATGTCACCTTAGGAATTATATTAAATTTCTCCATAATGAAAGAAAAATGTTGTAACTGTTGATCTCAATTACTTGAATATAATAGTTTTATTCTCTAAAATACCTACAATTATATATTAAAATATTGTTAAGAAGAATAAACTTTTAACTACTTTTAACTCAACAATGGTAAAGTATAATAGACATGGATAGTCAAAAGTGTGCATTATAATTAAAAAAATAAGATTTTTAATAAAAACAAATCCAAAAAAAAAACATGAATCTCGCTAAGATAAAGATTTTAGTACATGTCCCATATGGAAGTTTAAACTCATTAAGTTATGGCCTCTTGTTTATTTCTTTTCCCTAAGGAGCTTCATACCTATACACTTCATAAAAGGAATTATCTCTTTCAAAGCCAAATCTAATCTTGTAAGGAAAGTTATTCAACTAATTTCACTATGATTTTCCATATTATATATTTTGCATCTATCAAATAAAGAAAAATAAAAAAAAACATTAAGGATAAAGCTTGTTATCTAAAATTGCTTGAAAAATAGGAATGTTATTTTACTAAAGCATGCCCAAAGGGTCATCTCTTACCTTCAAAGTATCCAATGTTGCTTCATGATCAGCACTACAAATTATCCATAGCTCTTTTGTTTTTGGTTTTGTATGATGCTTCAATAACATATTATTTACTTCTACAACTAGGTGTGAATAGATTAGTATGGTTTTATGCTCCTCAAAGTCTTCAAATGCAAGCATGCCATTCTTTCTAATCATATATGTTTGCAACCAAGTTCCAACAATAATAACTACTGAATGTAGGTTGTCATTGATGTCAAAGATGTACATCATTGATGAAGAAGAATGTTTTCAAAGGTTTTCAAGAATGAAAAAGATTGTAGGAGTACAAAAATTATCATTATACTCCTTCTGACTCAGTTCCAAAAGCATGATGTATATCAGTGGTTCAATATGGTTGCATACCTATCTATGTTGGCAATTTTACTGTCATTATCTAATCAATTATATCCTATATCAAGTAACATACATCATTAGTTTTATTGAGGAGTGACTACCCTTTTGAGAGTTGGAGTGTACTATATGTTTAAAATACCATGCAAAGTATTTAGTCACTATGACTATGGTGGTCTGAAGTCTGCACAAGGATATCTTTTGGGCAAAGAGATTTCTTTGGCAATACAAATGTGATCAGCATTTCTTTCAGAAAAGCAATTTTACTCTGCGATTTGGAAGGAGAGTATGCCTGTAATAGTTCTATAATATTGTAGATTTTTTGAAGGATATGTTCAACATGCAAAAAGATTGAAGTGATAGAAGGTTCTTTGAGTCTGTCAGTCAACCAGTTTGAGTTCAAGGCATGTGCGGAAACAACTAGTAGTGTGTAAAATTCAAATCTTGTGTGGTGTTAATATAGGACCTAGTTAAGGTACCTATGGTAGTGCACGACATCATGTTCTATTGGTAGAAACTAAAATTGAAATAGGACCAAACTATTACATGTTTCATATTAATTGAATTTAGGTCCACCTTATGCCATCCTAGCTATTTGTGGATCCCTAGCCAACATAGAAGAGTGTAAATGTAATGTCATGTATATATTTCAAATGTTCAAATGCATGTGATGTGACTTGAGTATGTATGTAAAGTATAATTACATCAGTGTGAAGAAAATTTGCCTAAAGGGTGTAAATTGAAGAGAAAGTGTGAAGAAAAGAGAGTGCATCAACATCAAAATATCATTTTTTAGTGAGGAAGAGTGTCAACAGTGACTATGGCACATGTATGTGTTGTATTGAAGATCCTCAAGCTTAATCATTGTATTCCGATAGGACTAGTTTTCTACCTACTGTATTGTTTCATTTGGGGATTGGTGTCTCCAATAGATTGGTGCCTACAAGAAGCAATAGGGGATTGTTATCTCTGATAGGTTGGTGCCTACTTCAATGTATAAAATTCACTTGTATGTTTCTGCATTGTGAGGTTGGATTTTAGTAATAGATCCAAGAAACTATTCTAATTCTAGTTTTTCCCATCTTGGGTTTTCCACATATATCTGGTGTTATCTTGTGTGCTTTATGATTTTATGTTTTGTTTTTTTTTATGTGGGGTTTGTTGTGAGGAATCATCTATTCTAATATCTATGGAAAAAATAAGAAGTTTAAATAAATTTGATCTACTGATTCAACCCCCTCAGTAGATTGCGCTCCTTTCAATTGGTATTAGGGCCAAATTACTTTGTAGAAGCCTAATAGCTTAAGGTAGGTCTGGGATGGCACAGGAAGGATTCTCTAGAAATAAAGCACTAATTTTTTATGGATCCAATTTTGCATTTTGGAAAGTTAGGAAGGAGTCCTATTTGATGGCTTTAGGAATGGACATTTGGATGTCAACAGTAGAATAATATGAGCCTCCTAAAAACCCTCCTAGGGATCAAGCCGAAAAGAGGGCTTGTGAACTCAATACTAAGGCAAGGAATGCTATCTTATGTGGATTGACTAACTCTGAATTTTTGAAAGTGATGCAGTGCAAAATAGTAAAGGATATATGGGGTAAATTTCAAACCATTTATGAAGGCGATGAAAAATTCAAAGAGGCAAAGATGCAAACTTATAAAGCTCAATTTCAAGGTTTAAAGATGAAAGAAGATGAGAATATTGCTACATTCCTACTTCGAGTTGATGAAGTTGTCAACTCTATTTGAGGACTTGGTGAGAATTTGAAAGAAAAGAATGTTGAGAAAAATGTACTTAGATCTCTCCCTAAAAGGTTTGATTCTAAAGTCTGCTATTGAAGAAGCTAAGGACCTGAATGCTTTGAAGTTGACTAAACTACATGGAATTCTAACTACATTTGAGATGAGATTTGAAAGTGAAGATTCAATTAGGAAAGAGGTTGCATTCAAAGTATCTAAGAAGCAAGTTGATCAAGACTCTAATATTGGATCAGATCTGGAGGAAGCAAATTTTGCCAGGAAGCTACAAAGAGGTTTTGATAAGTATAAAGGAAAGTTACCTTTTAAGTGTTTTAATTGTGGTGAAGTACTTTATGGCTAAGTGTCCCCATAAGAATTATAATAATGTTGAGCAAAAGAATGGAAAGAAATCATTTCAGAGAAGGTATAAAGGTCAGAAGAAGCATCGGCGTTTCTACACCAATGAGGAAGAAGATTACTCCACTAAAGAAGAAGATGAAGATATCTCTGGAGATGAAAAGGAAAAGGTTGTGTTTATGGCTTTTGAGACTACTAAAGCAGATGCAAAAATGGATTTTGGAAATAATGAAGATGAAGTAGATCTTGTAGAAGAATTGGTATGTGATAGAAGAGAAATCATAAGGTTGAAGAATAGAACTATAGAAGAAGTAAAGGATAAAGTAAAAGTATCTCAAGATTTGAAGAAAGAAAAAAAGGTGATTATTGATCTAAAGACCCAAATAGAAGAAGCAAATTTTTTTGAAGAAGTTCTGATAGAAAAGATGTTGGAAGCTAAAATTTTGACATTAAGAAAAGAGCTTGAGAAAGTGAATCAACAGCTAAAGATGAGGTTTGGAAAGAGCACCAATGATCAGGAACAAGTTGGGGTATTCAATTAACAAGTTGGAATGTTCAATTAAATATCATATTTGAATTATTCAAATTTTTCCTCATTCAAGTGTAACAACTTTTCAGTTGCAAGCTATCCTTTCAACTTCTAATGAGGACTTGGATGGTGACCTTTAAGCTTCTATGAAATATGTATAAAATAGGCTCAATTCAAAGCCAATGGATAGAGTGGTAAGCATACATCTCTTCGGATGGGTTTGTCAAGTTGCGGCATACAGCTCGTATGAGGAGTTTTCCAAATTATATTAGCTCTCTTAAATGGAGTCCATTGGGCATACAACTCTCTCACGGGATTGTCCAATTATAAGGATCTAGGACATACATCTCATCCATGAGCTAGCCCAAGATGGGGCACACAACTCTCCTATGGGATTGTCCAAATTGTATGGATCCAGGACATACATCTCATTCATGGGCTTGCCCAAGTTTTATAATTTATTTCATATTTTTTGAATAAAATAATGCTTTCCATGTTTTTCACTTTGTCTATTGTAATCTATAACACTTCCAACACCTTGTTGTGTATTGTCCCCTGAATTCACAAAATAATTTAGATCAGTGGTATAAGAGCCAAGTCAATTTTTTGCTCGAGACAACACAGTCGATTTCCATAAAAAGAGGACGAGGAAGAACATGAACAGGGTTCTCATTGGTTGAGAACTTCTTTATTATTTTTATTTTCTTTCTTGTTGCTCCAGTCGCTCTATTGAGATCAAGCATTCCTAGTCTCCTATCGCCTTCTTTGCACCACAATCTATTGGCTAGAGGTGAGTTTTATGGTTCTGCTGGTGATATTATTAATAATGTAGTTGTGATTTGGAGAAGGGACTATGTCAAAAATGTTGGTTATTCTATTTTGGGTTATTCAAGGATGAAGTCTAGAATTATTGCAAAATATTTGAAAAAAAAAACTGGTTTGATTTCTCTTCCAACAAGCTAGGGATGAGAATATAGTCTTCCATGGAAGATGTCATACAAAACTTGTTTGAGAATAGCTAAACTGGAGAATCAAAGAAACTATAGAGATATTGACTAAAAATCAGACAAATATCAAGCGTTTAACTGCATCGACAAGAAAATATAATGCAAACGAAAAAATCTCAAATCAGACATGACGATGGCAGCGAGAAAGTCCCAATATGCGTTCATCACATTAAGATAAAAGGGAACACAAATAAAAATGTTTGTATGGTGGAAGGAAAGCTAGAGGAACTAAGGAACACAGGGATGATGTAGGAGCTGGTGCAGGCAGCCACGCATGCCAACTCCCACCTCCACAGGCTAGTAAATTTCCAACTACCACCATTACCCTTGATGTTGGTCCCCTGACCTTCCCGACATCACAAATATCATCATGGAGGTTGAACAAGATGCTAACCCTTTTAATGGTGATATCTACAATTTCTCTAAACCCTAGGCATAGACTTAGACAGTCGAGGGATCATTGAAAACTGGGCTTTTGTTCGTTGCGGGGCATACCTAAATCTTTCATTGCAAGAAATCACATCCTCCACTGGCTGGGAAATGCAATAGGCCTTGTAACCCTTTTTCAACATCACACAGATAGTTCACTATCATAGTTTGGATAATGGTATCGAGTATCTTGGCCTCTTCATTAACTCGTGCCTTGTAAAAGAGACTCAAACCGGTGACGCAGGTGATCATGTAGGCATTATAGAAGTACGACAAGAGGAATACAAACAACTTTTAATCAAGACTCATCGTCTTCTTTGCCATTGGGAATATAAAGCCAGCAACATTATCCAGTCACCATTCGAGGATGATTCTTATTCCCATTGGGTCATATGGTATACCCCCACGTACAAGCGACTGATGTCACTTTCTACCTCACGCAGTATGTAATCGACGAAGAGGCTTGATGAACAACAACGTCAATTCCTGGATTCTTTTCACCCTTTAAAGCATAACACTCAAGGTGGACGGCTGGGCTTAAATGTCACACACTAAGATTTGATTGTTTAGGTGGTGCATGTGGGCGCCCTTAATCTGTTTCTTTCCCAACTTCAATTTTTTTTCTCCTAAACCGTCATTGTTCTAGCTATTACAGTCAGCGGTCGCCAATTCCTGTGCATAGGAAAACTCAAACTCACCATTGTCGCATTGCTCAGAAAGTTTGGTAGAAGCCATAAAGTATTTGATCACACATAAAAGTATTTGGTCGTTCCTTAGTGCAGCGTTTCGCCTCTTTATTTTGATGAAACCCACAATGAGCATTGAAGCTGAGGAAATGGCGTAGCCGATGCCCATTCTTTGGAATACTGTGATTTCGTGGCCCTGTTTTGTCATCCAACGGATGGTTGGAACGATGAGCCTATCATACACCGAGGGCCACACAATGAGGACTAGCTAAAAGAAGACAGAAAAGGATGCTGCCGGAACCTGGAAGCCATCGGATCCTAGCTTTCTGGTCATGGAGAGGGCCTGCAGTACTGAAAAATGCATGGAGCTAAAAGATTGTAGTTTGGCTCATGATTCTACAGGAGAATATGGGAAGAGTTACGATTATGGATTTTAGCTCCTTGATTTGAGGCGTGGAAGAGAGTCTCCATCAGCTACCCACTGATCCATCGCTTAGGATGTCTGTCTCTGTTATTATGGCTGCTTTGTCCAGAAACCTGGCGTTCAAAAGCAAATATTTGTAAATTTTTGTTGCAGACGCTTCCATTATAATCAGATAAAGCAAATATAAACATTAAACAGTATGTAAAATATTTAGAATAGATTCAAGTTCGGGAATATTTTTCTTTCATGACATTACTTGGGTTTACTTGTTTCAAAAAAAATCTTGTTTATTTGAAGATGAAAGAAAAAAAATAGATAGATAGAACTCTGGTATTAGTCAACATTTTCTACGTTAGTAAACAAGCATGATGTTCAAACGAAAAAAATCAATTTCATGATTTGAGATTCGAGATTCTTCTTGTTTTCATTCACATGGGTCCTATCTGAAATGTTTTAGAGCATTGGTCATATTTCAATCAAAAAATTTATGCATGTCTTATTCAGTCCATTTTCTTTTTGTAAATTAGAAGAATTAATCATATGTTAAAACGAAGCTGCTTTAAATAAATAATTTGGGATGCCCATGCTTATGGTTTAATTGGTGGAAGATTTGTTAAATAATTTAATGATTGTAGTTTGTTTATTTATTATGATAATAGGCTATTTATTATGTTGAAGTGGCGCCCCTTTTTCAGGGTTCGTGATTATCCGATGAGCTTTTTGAGGGGATGGGATTGTGGGAAACCTAGTTGGGTTTTCTTTTTATTTTTTATGGTTTTTCTTATTTATAAATTAGTGTGTAATTGGGGTCTTTATGATGAGAATCCAATATTTTAATCAATTGAACTAAACCTCTTCAACAAATTTGAATGAAATTAGATAAAATTACTTTTCACATTCTAATGATATTATAAAGCATATCAACTTTAGAATTGTCTTAATTTTTCAAATGTGTTCATCCCAAGTTATATTTAAGGTAGTCTCATAAGTAGTATGACTATAGAAATTGTGAAGATTAATACTTATTCTAATAATTTTCATTTAATTTTTACAATCATATGAACTAAAAAATTAAATTTGATTAATCAAAATTAATATTAATATAATATTTATAATATGTAAACTTCGATTTCATATTAAAATTTTCATTATTCTTCTTCTTTATTGTTTTAAACTTCATATAAATATACCATTTAATAAATTTGACATGATTACTTAGATTGTAGCCTTTCATATTCTATTATCTAAGTCAAGCTCCTGTCTTTTAGCATATTTTTAAAAAATGTATTGGATGTTTTTGAAAGAGGAAAAAATGGGTTTTACAGGGACCCAAAACCACAAAGTTTACAGAATAAAGAAAGAGTCAAAAGAAACATCACAGTCAGAAAGGTTGTAAAAAATAACAGCAGTAAACACCCACAGCCAACAAAAAGGCTAGCGAAGGCCACAAAACCAAAAAATTGGACAGAAAGCCAGCAGCAGCTAAATTTGAGTTTTTAAAAGATCAGCAGTCTCAGCTTCCAGCTCATTCATGTCCTGAACTCCCCTCTTTAAGATCTGAACCATTTGTGTTGTGGGAGGTGCTTTCCTTTTAAGATTGGCCTGGGTCCTTTTAGAAATACATTGCTCCTCATTCTTGCTTTCCTTGTTCTCTTCCAAATCAATGACTAGCGAACCCTATTGTGTTTTTTCTAGCTTTTCAAACATAGCATTGATAATAATGGCATTGTGCCTAGCCATTTTATGATTTTGTTCCACGACTATTTTTAAATTATTTTTGATTTTAACCGTTTCCTCTTCCATAGACTTGTATTTCTCCTCAATATCACCTCCTTTCTTTCCAATACTGCTCTTATTCAGTTTCCTTTCTTCATTGTTGAGGGAGGCCAGCTTCAGCTCTAGCTCCTCCAACTTACTATACAAATCCTTGTTTCTTTGATTGAGCTCATTAATTTCTTGATAGGCCCACTTTAAGACCTTAAAAATGTCATTGATGTCATTTCTAGCAGAGGCCAAAATGTCACCAGACTGAACCCGGTCTAATATGAGATTTACATCACCCGGGTTGGGGGAGCTAGGAAATTTGGTACCTTTGAATCTTAAAGAGGCGAGAGGGGAGGGCACAAAATTTCTACTTGCTTCAGGGTTCTTGGCTTTGTCTTCTATGGAATTTACATAATAGGAAACCAACTTGTTGGCAGGGGAGCCCTTAAGAACATGATTCTTTAAGGGGGCAGAGCAGTCGAGTAAGGACTCAGGGTTAGCTTTAGAAAACTAGGGTTTTTTAGACTGGGTTTTCTTACCAGACATCTCAGAGGACGGGTGGGTTTCAACAATTCTCTTCTTGTTTGGTTGAATCTTCGAACCCCCACTATCGGTATCATAGTCCTCAGACTCCGAAGAGGCCACAGGATTAGATAAAGTCGGCATGCTTTGACAGTGTTCGTAAATTAACCTAATAAGACCAAGATGAAGAATGGGGTATCTTCTGGGGTTTTTCCTATGTTCCTCTAGGCTATTACTCAACGAACATAACATGTAGTGAGGAAAAGAAATATGTACCTTATGGTAGAAGTGGTTAAGAATGGTGAAATGATGCCCATACACTCTAGTAAATCTCCCGTCTAATGTGATATACTCCATGATAGCACGAAGTACCTTTCTCCACAGCACCTTGATAGTATCAATTTTGAAGTAATTGTTAGAGATTTTAACCAGTTTTAATTTCTCCTTCTCCTTCTTAGGAAATCTGATGACCGCCTCGTCAGAGAACCTTCTGTCGCTATAAAAATTCACACCCTCAGTAGACATTCCAGTAATCTACCCTATAATCTGCTCGTCCAGCTTCACCTTTCTTCCAAAGAGAATGATTTCATCGTTGTTCCAATTCTTCTCGAAGTAATCCATAGCCACAAAATCGGTCCCATGAAGTTTTTCCAGATATGGAACCAGCCCACCTTTTTCAATCTACTCCCAAACCTTGTCATTCCTAGTGTGCACCTCATAGATTTTAGGCTCAACTCTTTTCATGTCCCCCCCATTTTCATTTGCTCCTTACTGCAGACTCTACCAACGTCGAGGACCTGTTGTAGAATTATGCAGCTATTCCAATGCACCCACAAAGCGTGTCACTTTTTCTTCCCTTCTAAGTAACATGACGTGACCCCATAAAATATCTTGATTTTGATGTACCTGGCCCCTTTCTCTTTAATAATTAATTGTATTTTCCTCTTTCCCATGTGTAACATCATAGTCTAGTAATACCCTGACTTCGGTTCTCAAGTCCCTACAATTTTTCCACGTGTTCAGTCCTTGCTTCCTAACCCCTTCATTTGCAAAGTAATCTTCCACGCTGTTAGCTTCCCTATAGACGTGTGAAACTTTTACTTTTTCAAATTTGTCTAGAATAGACTTTGCTTCATCTATCCAATTCTGTATCATCCATGAGGGTGGGGTCCTTCCTAAAAGATAGTCAATAATATTTTTAGAATCTCCTTCAAGCCATAAGTTTCTTATATTCAAATTATAAGCTAACTTTAAAACTTGAAAAGCTCCTATAGCCTCTGCCACATGGTTGGTTTGATGGCCAAGGGATATAGCCACAACCGCCAAAAAATTTCTATTTGAATCCCTTAGAACACCTCCACTTCTAGCCAAACCTGGGTTGCCCTTCGCAGCTCCATCAAAGTTGGCCTTAGACCAGCCGTTTGGGGGAAAGGTCCAGTGAACACCCTCCCTGCTTTTCTTAGTTGGCTAGGAAGCAGATGAAATGTCCACTTTAATATTCCAATATTTTTCTATCCTTAAATCATAGGGAGTGCACACCACAGCTTCCAGATTAAGATATTTTTGAGGAATCACATTAAAGTTTTCCTTTATAAGCCTAAAATTTTCTCAAAGACATTATTCTCCGACATCTCCTTGTCCCTGAAAAGTCTATTATTGCATTCCTTCCACACTCCCCAAGCAACAAAAGGGAATAAGAAGGCCCATAACCTTTGAATATATGGATTTTGAGTAGGAGCTTTCCATTGTAAGAAGAACTCTTCAATGGTCTGGGGGAATACCCAGGAGAGATTCCAGATAGCTAATAATTTTCCCCATATTAAGGAAGCAAATAGACAGTGGAGGAACAAGTGGTTGGCTGAATCCTCCTCACTCTTACAGAGGTAGCATCTGTTGAGGATTTGAAATCCCCATTTACAAATATTTTCCACTGTGAGAACCTTATTCTAAAGCATTATCCAGAAGAAGATATTAACTTTTGGACTTAGGTGTTTAATCCAATATTTAGATCAGAAGGGAGGGGGGCTTGAGAAAGGGACAACAAAGAGACAGCCGAAGAGACAGAGTAGTTACCCAAAGGGTTATCCATCCAGACAAGGGTGTCATCTTTTTTATTTTGTCCCAAGCTGACAGCCTTTAAGGAGGATTGAAGCTAAGCCAAATCCTGACTGATCACAAATAAGTTCACCCAGTCTCCTTCAAACCAATAATCTTTGACAATTTCCCCAAAAGTAGCTTAACATTTCTCTTCCCATCTATTGAATCTTTTAATATTAATTAGGGATTCCTTAAAGAGCCATTTATCCTCCCAAAATCTATCTTGATTGCCACTTCTGATGTGCCATCCTATCCCTGATTCTAGAATTTTTCTACCAGCAATCATATCATTCCAGCAAGCTGAACCACATGGGAGGACAGGAGAATCCAGTAGAGCTTTGAGGGTCATACCATCAACCATATATTTACTTATTAAAATATCTTTCCATTCTCTGCCAGACGAGAAAGATCTCCATATTTGTTTGGCTAGGAGAGTATTATTAATAATTCTAATTTTTCTGAGACGTAAACCCCCCAATGTCTTCGGTCTGCAAACCAAATCCCACCCTATAAGAGGCATTCTCTTTCTTTCCTCCACTCTAGACTAAAGGAATCTTTTCTGGATCTTTTCAATGGCCTCTGCTTATTTAGTAGGGATTTTGAAGAGGCTTAAAGCATAAATTGGGAGATTTTGAAGAGAAGCTTTAAGAAGTTGAATTTTTCTAGCTTGGCTCAAAAGAGCTCCTTTCCAACCTGCTAACTTCTTTCTAAACATGTCAACCAAAGAGCACCAAAAGGAGTCTGGAGGTTTGAGGCATAACGAAAGTCCAAGATAAGAAGAAGGTAAGGAATCCACCCTGCAATCAAGGATTCTAGCAATCTTGACCTGTCTATGTTCAGGGGTATTGAAGAAAAAGATGGAACTCTTCTGTCTAATGACCTTCTGCCTAGTCGCCTTTTCATAGATGACCAAAGTTTTTTTCAAAGTCTTAGCCTCATTCATGAAAGATCTACCCATCAGCATAGTGTCATCAACAAACTTTTGTTGAGAACATATCAAATTCATGGAAGGACTAAGACCAACAAGGGACCTCTGTTCGATTAATCTCTTAAGATTCCTTCCCAGGATTTCAGCCATTATAGTAAAAAGAATAGGTGAGATAGGGTCACCCTGTCTTAAGCCTCTTGAATTTTGAAAGAAACTAGAAGGAGATCCATTAACAATGATGGTTGTGGAGACCATAGTAACCAACTAATTCACCAGTTGAATGACTTTGCTACTGAAGCCAAACCCCCTTAGGATTTTGAATAAAAACTCCCAGTCAACACAGTTGTATGCTTTGGAGATGTCCATCTTGAGAAGAAACCCTTCAATTTTAGATTCCACAAGTGAATGAATATTCTCATGGACTGTGACTATTGAATCTAATATTTTCCTTCCAGGAACAAAACCATTTTGCTAAGGGGAAATCAACAAAGGAAGGATAGAAAGGATCCTTGAAGTCAACACCTTAGAAATGATTTTATAGAGAGAGTTTCAAAGACTAATGGTTCTAAATGCCTCAAACTCCATTGCCCCTGGTTTCTTAGGAATAAGGACCATGAAAGTAGCATTCAGTTCCTTAAGGAGCCTTCTGGAACCAAAGAATTCCTTAACAACATTCACTGCATCATTTTCCACAATATCCCAAAACCATTGAAAAAAAAACATAGGAAATCCATCAGGCCCAGGGGCCTTGTTTCCTTCAAAAGAAAAGACAGCTTTCCTTATTTCCTCCATAGAGGGAATGACCACAAGCTTTTAATTGTCTTCCCTAATAGCAACCTTGGGGATGGCCTCTAATAGAAAGTCTTGATCATTTTGATTGATTTCCCCATTCACCGAAAGTAGGTTATTATAGAAGAGGACTGCTTGCTTTTTGATGTCTTCCTCTTCCTCAAATCTAGTACCATTAACTTCTATGGAAGAGATTCTATTGGTAGCCCTGTGTTTTGAAGCAGATAAATGGAAGTACCTTGTATTTCAATCTCCAACAGAGAGCCATAACACCCTCGATCTTTGCCTCCAAAACTCCTCTTTTGTTATTATATCGTGCAGCTTCACCAGCAACTCATTTTCTCTATCCTTAATATCTTCAATGTATCCTTCCTTCTGGATTTTGTACTGGATCTCCGCAAGCTTCATTTGAAGTTCATATTCAATGCAAAAAAAAATTCCAAAGGATTTTTTTTTCCATCTTAAATTGTGTTTAACTTCTCTAAGCTGCTTTTTAGCAATTCTCAACATAGCAGTTCCCGAAACATCAATATTCCACCATTTCCTAATTTCATCTGAGATTAGGGGATGGGACAACCACATTCTTTCAAATCTAAAGGGCGAGTTTTTCTTCACCTTTATAGGGCCTACCACAAAACTTATGGGAAAGTGATCCGACCCAACTCTAGAAAGAGCTTTAAGAGAGCCAAAATAGCTTAAAATCCACTGATGAGAAATTACTTGGTTCTATCTAACCTAACTTGAATTCTAGATCCTTACCAGTTCTTCTATTCGACCATTTGTACTGGGCCCCTTGAAAGTCCATATCAATCAGTGCCTTGTTGTTGATGAAATCAAAAAGATCAGACTTACTCTCTTGGTTCACCTAAGAACCTCCAAATTTCTCCTCATTTAGAAAGGGAGTATTAAAGTCGCCCATGACTATCTAATGTTCATTATCAAAAATCCTGCGGAAAGCAGAGAGCTCGTTCCACAAAGATTTTCTAACTCCTTTCCCATTGGGAGCATAGATATTCGACTGAATCCAACTAAAGTTATCTCTAATATGTGTGAATTTAGTAGCCACATGATTGTTGATTTCCAAAAAGGGTTCCCCTTTGATGAATTTTTGGTTCCAAAAAGTAGCAATGCCTCCTAACGCACCATCTGAACTGTTTCCTTGAATCCCACAATTCTGAAACATTTTGATCTTCTCCTCCTTTTCTTTGGGAATTTTAGTTTCTTGGATGAGGAGAATATCAAGTTTATGATCCCTAACAAAATTATGCAAAACATCCCTCTTGTGAAGGCTATTGAGCCCTCTTATATTCCAAGACATAATATTCATGTCTTACCAGGGGATTGGAGGATCTCTAGAATGGTCTTTTGAACACCATCCGCTATATCCTGAAAGCTTTCATGCTCTCTCTGCCATTTTCCTGATCTTTTGCCCTGACCAAGCTTAGTGGCACCACAATCTGCCTTTGCTCTTGTTCTGGTAATAACTCTACTCAGAGTATTGTGATGTTTTCTTTTCTCCTTCTTTTTCTTAGAATGAGAGAGGACTTCTTCCCAATCAGTATCTTCTTGGCTCTCCATCTCTCTACTAGATTCCCATTCCTTGTCATTCATTCTTCTTTGCTCCCAAGGGAGGGTATCCATTAGGCCATTTCTAGGTTGATTCAGGTTTTCACTCGAAAGTTCAGTATCCTGGCTCAGATCCTCATAGGTGTCCTTTACAAAATCTGGGATTGTTTTTTTTGGGTATTAAGAGGGTCACTCAAAGGGGAGCATTCGACAAAAGTCACATTCAGGATTGGAATGCCAATATCCAAAGACAGACCATGGATAGGAATGTCCTCCAATCCAGGAAACCCATTTTCTTTTTCTTCTAGTAAGTTCTTAAGAGTAGAGGAGACAAAGTCCTCATCCCTTTTCCTTTCCTCTGTATTTTCCAATGTTCTTTCCTCATCTTCCCTAGGACCAATATTATTTTCTGCTCATGTTTGGTGATTAGTCTGCGCATTAGGGTCCTTAGATTCTATTCCATCAATATTGCCAGAGGTATTGGATGTTATTTATATTAGAACCTATATAATTAAAATTCTTTTGATACTAATATTAAATTATTTTCATTTAAATTCTAGGTATTTAATCTCGGCTTTAAATTGAATTGAAGTATAATTAATTTTATCAAAAAATAATGTGACACGAAGTATTAAATTATATTTTGAAGTTTATATTTTAATTCCAAGTCTAATGAAAGATGATGGAAGCCCAAATGCACAACCCTATAGATTAAATAAAATACAAGATATTGACATAATTTTTCTCTTATCATAATCATATAGTAAAATATTTTCACATCATGAATAAATTAAAAAATATAATAACATTTTATTTACACCAATAGTGCTCCTCTCTATATTATGGTTTTAATTCAAATACTTAAGTATCTGTCAAATCATTAATCTCTTCCAAGGATTCATTGACATTGGAGGATTCAAGGGGTTGAGAAATGTTAGAGTAATAAGTTATTATGCTTAATTAATTACATCACATTGATTAATTAATTAAGTCACTTATTCCTCTTTATTACTTAAGCTAAACTTAGGCACATTAATAATTAATTAATTATTAATTATTGAGTGTGCACACTAGGGTTTCATTTAGGGTTTCCCTTTTTAGGGTTTCTTGATCTCCTTCATAAGGATTGATCATTTTGTAATAATTGATTCTCTTAATGCATTTTTTTACTGAAAGGTTTACAGAGAACATCTTTTTCGATTCTTCATATCTTTTGCATGTGACAGGTATTCATCTTGCATGCAGGTGATATTGGATTCTAACATGGTATCAGAGCTCCAGACCTGCAGCTGCTTGTTCATGATTTGAAGATATGGCCTCTTCGTGAGTTTCGGGTGCAAGGGTTTCCACATGCAATTTTTTGATTGGATCTGGGGGTAGCCTAAATTTCTAGGCATTTTGGGACAAAATGGACCTCACCATTGAGTCCGCAGCACCCAAAAACCCCCATTTTCATATAAAATTTGTCTATTTTGGTGCAAGTTGGTGGAGAAGGCAAAAAAAAATTGTCTGGGAGGCCGTACGGCCTCCCAGCACGCAGATCGAGGCGTGGATTTTAAAAAAAATTTAAAAAAACACGTTTCTGGTGAACAGTGCCGACGGCTCCACTGGAAATGAAGATCCGCCACCCGGCGGCCACCGGACCGCCACCACCGCCCATTTACACCACTGGCGCCGCCCATACCGCCACACATTTCCCCTCGGACTCACCTGCTCCGGCCAAACCCCGGGCCGGCTAGCATCGGGCTCACCATGCCATCGATCCGCCCCTCCACCACGCGGTCACATGCGACCAAGGGCCAAAATTTTCATTTTGCAGGGGGGGCGATTTTTTTCGCCGACGGCCAGATGGCCGTCAAATTTAAGCTCGGGTTTTTCTGACGTCAGCATGACGTCATCGGCCGTACGGCCCCTCTTTGCCCTCCTAACCCTAGTTTGCCCTAAAAGAGCAATTTTTTTCTTTTGGCCATAACTTGGGCATACGGTATCGAAATTGGGAAAACAAGATATCACCGAAAAGCTGGTTCCGAGCACTTTCCAGTAGTGCTGTTTATTTTTCAGTATTTTACTGTTTTCCTGCATTTATTGCTGTTTGAAGTCAGATGTTATTTTTGGACATCCGAGCTCATAACTTTTTGCCACGATCTCCGTTTTTCACCTCGTTTGAAGCGTCGGAAAGGTATTAAGGAGCTCTATCTTGCTGTCCATACAATTTTTCTGTATCTATCCCAAGTTTATCACTTAGTCCAGATTTGGCCCGATGGGTTGTTTGGCGATTACTTGGATATTTTGGCAGTTGGGAGAGTGCATCTTACATCTTTGCACTTCGTTTTCAGTAATACATCATTCAATAATTACTTGCTGCTTCATAGATTCCAGAGTTGTTCCCGTTTGGAGTTTTCGAGTGTTCCGTGGCATCGGGTTTTCTGTTGCTTTATCATGATTCCTTGAGTCAATCAGTGACTCTCATCCAGTTTCAATAGTATACAGAAGAATATTTCCTTGCTTGCCTATATCAAGTTCCAGTGTTACTCTACAGAGTTCTTCCAGTGCTTCTTTGCAGCATGTTATCTCATTGTAAGGGGGTTTTGTCCCACTGGGTTTTTCCTTCTCTTACTCCTTATTGCATTTGTAAATGGGTACCTGATCAGGCCTCATTGTCGGGACCCATCTTTGCTTTCATGCATCTTATTCTAGTCTTTTAGCTTCTTCCTAAGTTCATCTTAAGGGGGGGTGTTAGAGTAATAAGTTATTATGCTTAATTAATTACATCACATTGATTAATTAATTAAGTCACTTATTCCTCTTTATTACTTAAGCTAAACTTAGGCACATTATTAATTAATTAATTATTAATTATTGAGTGTGCACACTAGGGTTTCATTTAGGGTTTCCCTTTTTAGGGTTTCTTGATCTCCTTCATAAGGATTGATCATTTTGTAATAATTGATTCTCTTAATGCATTTTTTTACTGAGAGGTTTACAGAGAACATCTTTTTCGGTTCTTCATATCTTTTGCATGTGACAGGTATTCATCTTGCATGCAGGTGATCTTGGATTCTAACAAGAAATATTGCAAATGAACTAAAAAGTATTAAATTTGGTTTATATTTTTGTGTCTAGGTTTAGAAATTTGAGGAATCTATCATGATAATGAAAATACCAAAGGTCAAATTTCTAATGTCAAATCAAAATCACCTTTACAAACTTTAATTCTATAAGATGGAAATATTTCATAATATTGTATATAAAAAAATTAGACCCTAATCTTCCTAGTTTATCATTGTTTGAAGTTTTTGTTACTCATTGCATTTCAAAATCTTTATTTTAAAGTTATATATTAGTATAAAATTTAGACATTAAATCATCATAAAGTCATATTTTAATAGAAAATTTTAATCATATAATTGTAGAAAAAATAGTATAAGAAAAAAATATTTTCATTCATTTCAAATGTTTATTCCCAATATTAAAAAATGCCTAAAATATTATGCTTTTGTTTAAGTTTTTGTTACTGTTAAAGATCTATAAAGTTTTGTATTTTTCTCCTCTCAAGATTTGTGTAGGAAGTTATTCTGCTACCTTAGCTTCCTTTCACTTTCCACTCACATGCATCTAACACACTACACCACCTAACACAACTAATAAAATATGTTTAGTGTTTTCCTCCCATTGACCTCCAAATGTTCTATTCACTTAGCTTTCTTCCAAGGAATGTAATAGTTCACCTACTTAGCTTCTTTGAGATTATGCAACAATATGTGACACTCAAGTGATTCTTCTCTACAATGCATGAGTCAATAGGAATTCACTCTATTTTTGAGTACTTTAACATGTGTGCCTACATTGTACCACTACCTCAAGGGTAAAAGTACAAACATGTGTTACACTTTATAAAGGAATCAACCAAAATGAAAAAAATTCTAAACTTTGACCACATAAAAGTGGTCTAAGTTATGTTTTGAATTTCAAAATGATGTAAACTAATGAAATGTAGATCTCTTGTTGAAGTTTATTCCTATAATTTTTTAGATGTTTTAAAAATTGTTTTGATTTTTTTTTTATCAATTTAAGAGAAGATTTTGAAATGCTAAAAAATTTCAAGAAAAAGTGACATTTAGTTGACATCAAGAAATAAATAGAAAAAAACTTCATTTTCCTTTGATTTTTTTTCCAAACACGTGAGTTCAATATCTAGGGCATGGAAAAAAATTGAAATTTAGATCTATATTTTTATCGTAATAACGTTTTAAAGTTAAACTTACAAGAATTTTCAATAGTTTTCATTTGACGTCAACTATTGTTTACTTTTTTTCATTTTCAAAAAATAAATTATACCTTTTTGAAGAGGATTCTCTGCTCTAGGACACCATATATTTTTTAGATTTTGTTATCATGTTTTACTTCTTCTTTTTAAATTTCTAATCAGTCTCATTTTTAACTTGAACAACCTACTTGCATTATTTTAAATATATATTGAACACAAGGAAATAGGGTGTTCCATCTTTTGGTAGATGGAACACCTAGGGGTTTAGGACCTCTTATTCCAATTTCACTTTGAGTTCATTCAAGGAAACCCTAGAGATCTCAACCTAGGAATGTAATTTGGGTAAGAGATCTACTAGAAGGGTGTCCTTGGGGTGTGAGTAAAGACAAAAGGGGGTTCACCACTAAGCAAGAACTTACAAAGAAGGAAATGTAAATGACATGTAAATCTGACTATGTAACCTAGAATATTAAACTAAAAATAAAATAAGGAACTAAGAATGAATAGAGGGGCACCTAGAAAAATGAAGAAGCTTGAAACAAGGTCTACAATCCTAAAATTATAACTTTTTATGCACACTAGGACTCATACGCCAGTAGGGGAGATTTAGTCCCATTTTAGGGTTTGTAGGTAGAAACTGGAATTCCACAATGACAAGTCTAAAACCTCTAAAATCTGGAAAAAGTGATATACCAAGACTCATACACCCAAGGTGGTGTATTAGTTTCATTTTTCTTTCTCGAAAAGTCAGGATCTAAGCCTGTTCTCCTATCTTTGCACTTCCTTCCTCTATTTTCCAAGCTTCACTTTCAAATCCAAACCTGCTAAAATCTACAAAACAAAGTATTGTGTTGATTTGCTTATGGGGGGTTTGCCTCAGTCAAACCCCTAGTTTGGTAATTAAACCTTGATAGAAAGAGTAGATGTTGAAAGTAAATGTGTGTGAGAATCCTAATCTTAAGTGCATCTAAGATTAATAGATCTAAAGTGCAATGAAACCCTATTCTAATGTGCTAAAATAGGATGCATGAATGAGACATAAAGATAATGACTTACTTTGGGAGATCTCTAATCACCCTAATAAGCCACAATAATGCATGTACCTTCCTTTAGGCTGAAAGTAGAATGATAATGGAGGATGGAATCACTTTGGAAACAAGTCATTAGGCTTGGTTCAATGGCTAGTTGCATCTCCCCAACCTAGAGTCCATCATGATTCTCCATAGGCAACCATCATCACTCCTTGACAATGCTAGATATTAATGAAAGTAAGCTTGAAGACCTGCAAAAACATTATAATGTTGCTCCAAGACTTCAACTTTGTTGGCTACTTGCTTTTGGATGCTCTTGTGAAAGTATGCTTGAGTGCTCAAGTTGATATTATAAATTCTTAGGGTTGCTTAGGTGAACTAATGATCTAAAACCTTAGTTATATAAGCATATCATCTAGTTTACCATTTATTAGATCCCAAATTCCAACATTAACCAAAAATTTGAATTAAAATCCTTAATTTCTCACTCAAACCCTAAAAAGGGGCCACATGAGACTCATACGCCCAAGGTGGCGTATGGGTTCCACCTAGGGGAACTCACACCCAAGGTGGCTTATGTGTCCCACCTAGGGGGACTCATACACCTAAGGTGGCATATGAGTCCCACCCTAGCTTTTCAGGGTGAGCAAATGTCGGGGTGTTAGGAAATTGAACACATTTGTTGATTTTGTCAGGATTTCAATCAAAATAAGCCTTGGGATCTGAAATAAAGAGTATTAGGGGCCTATTAATGATTATTTAAAGGGTCATGAATGCAAGGGTACTAAAATAGGTCCAAACTAAGTGTGAAATTGTACTCTCCAAGAAGGGAGTATAATTTTCTACACTATATTTATCCCCCACTTTAGCGCCCATATGAAACTAAGTGCATATGTAAGCTAAAGGAATTCGAACAGTAAACTTTATCTCAACCTTGCAACCTTCTCTTTAGTGGCTTCTAAATGCCGGATTCAGATAAGAATCCTATGAAATTCCTCATTATACTCCACTATTTTTGTTGGACTTGTCTCATGCCTTGCATCTTCTTGAGCAAATATAATTCACAATCTACTCGAATAAATTGCATTTTCATCTTCTCTACCATTCTATCCCATATTGTAATTTTATTTTTTCCTTTTCTTCCTCTTTCCAAATGAAATTCTCTCCACCAAATTGAAGCATGATCCTTCAATATTTTCTTGGAAAATCTGACTCTATCCTAGTCTCCAATTTCTTCAAACTCAAAATACTCTTCCATATCATTTATCCAGTCAATGAGTTCTTCTAGATTCAAGCTTCCATTGAAGGTAGGAACATCAATTTTTGGTCTCTTTCCCATTTTTTTCAAAGCTCTCAACAATGGGCCATTTGCAACTGCTGCAATTTCCTCTCTTTGCTCAGTATTTAAGCTAACATTCCCTGGAGCTTCTTCTTTTGAACATCACTATCTGGTTCCCTTCTTTGTGCAAACCATCTTCTTATTTCTTTTTGAAGTGCTTCCACTTGTCTTCTCAAATCTATAAACTCATCATAGTGAAAAAATTTGTCCATCCTCTTCCTCTACCACAATGGGATCCTCTCCCATTCATTTTCTCCAACACCCATAACACAATCCTGGTGCAACTACCTCTCTTTGGCGGTCTATTACACACTCAAGATCTTGCTGCTCTAATAACACTAATATAAAGAGGAAAACAAGCTCACAATTTCCCCTCTAAAATTCTCACAACACAACTCAAACAGAAACAAAAGTTTGCAAATAAATTTCTGAAACTTTCTTGCACAAGGAACCAACGATATGCTTTATTAATAAACTCATATTACAATGAAATTCCATTCACTAATGGACTGAGATACAAAAAATTATCTCTCTACATACAATACATATGTAAATGAAATTCATTCACAACCAAACTATGCTTAGACATATAAGCATATGCAAACATAACCATCTCCCAACACTTTTATATCACTTGCAACTCTTACAAACTCAATCCAATTTTTTTTCCATCCTCATGAACTATTTTTTATCAGAAAAAACCTGCAATAAACATGTCCAAACCTGCCTCAAGAGAAAATCTATGCCCTCTAACCTATCACTCAAAAATTGCCTTCAAAACTTTTGTCTATCGTTTCCAGATTCTCCCCTCTCCACTACCCTGCTCCAAGAATTAATTCCAAATTTTGAATTTTTTCTATCTTTATGTAGGCATGCCAAGTTCTCTATATGCATATTCAAAAATCCAAAAATAAATAAAAGTGTTCCATACTATTCATTCAAAATAGCTTGGTCAAAGATAGAGGTACCACTTTAATTCACCACTTGTAAAATCCTAAAAAAGAAAAAGAAAAAAAGCAACCAAGACTTGGGCGCCCACCTCTCTACCCCTACTTTTTAGGGACATGATTATGTGCTTTAAAACATCCCTTATCCCATTTCCAATGTCCATATTGAGTTTTTATTTATTTTACAATTTAAATGCTTTATTCTACTTTTTTGCTTTAAATCCCACTAGTCAACTTGTCGAAGTTGCAAAGGAAATTTAATTGGCAATTAAATTATTTGTAGGAAAATAATTTTCCACCCCTCAACATTTAATCTAAGCCAAAATTAATTTATTTGAACAATCCAAAAATACAGCCAAAATTTCACCTCTTTTTGTTGATACATGATTGCTAGTTACCATAGATGCTCCTGCATCACTCACTATATAACATGGTCACCACTAGACCAATAGTCCACCACCCATATCTACCATTCAACTATTATTCCTCCATCCAAGTGCACCACTTTGATACTAGCATGTCTCCTTCACCGCCCATTTGCCACTCTAATATCCCTCTACCCTAGTGTCACCCAATTCTAGCCTAGTCACTACTAAGCATAGACCACACACAACCACCACCACCATTAGTGTTACCTTGTATCACCCTCTAGTCGCCAAGGATAGAGACCCCTCCTCCATTGAAAATTTTAATTTAATAGTACAACTTTGGGAAGCTTGTTGGTCATACAGAGGATTTTTTTGGCATTATTCTTTTTAAAAATAGGGTAGAATTTTATGCTCTTCATAGTGTTGTGATTATTTTTAATTTGAAACTCTAGTTTTATAGAAATTGAATGTTATCATAAGTTTTATAATACAATTCTCATTTTGAGACCTTTAGAGGGCCATATCTCATGCAAACAAAATCCTTTTGGGTCACTTTTTTAAAGTACATTTTTTTGCATACTTTTTGTTGGTGCTTTACTTCTCATTTTGTATCTAAATTTTAATTTCAACATTTTGGAATTTGAGCCATACAAATCATCTTTGTAAATCTATTTTTCATTGTGAAAAACATTAATCATAAAGTGCCAAATATTATAATTATTGTGTAGTCATTTTAGTAATTAGCTATAGGAAATTGTTATGTGTTATTTTGTTTTCTTCTAATTTCTCACATTTTTTTCTACACTATGGAGTCATTACCAATTTCTCTTCTTATACCATATAAATATTATGAATGGAACCTAAAATTATAATATTGTTAAGGAGTAAGTAGTAATTTAGAATTACTATGGGTATAAAGATGTAGCCTATTTCAAATAGAGAGAAATTCAATGGTTTACCAAATGTGATGAGGCCTATGGATTTTTGTGTTTGTCTAAATATCTTAACCATCTATTTCATATTGTCCTTAGGTTCTCCCAATCAGTTTTTCACTAATTTTGATAGCTTATCTAGGGTTCTATATGTCATGAGAGTTCGTCAATTAGAGAATGAACTTAATAGTTTGAATCCTATAATTTTTAATACCATTCAAAATTTTCTCACCAAATTGAAATCATTAAGGTTGTAGTTAAAATGACGTGTAATTGAAACTTGATGACACCTACTTGATCTTTATAATTCTCTCCAAACTTCATTCTAACTAAATTCAATTTGTATTCCTATCTTCTATCCCGCAAAGGGTGCCCTAGGAGCTTAATTCACAATACCATCATTAGATGACTTTTCCACCACTCTCACCAAGGAAAATATAAGCTAATCTAGATGGGTACTCTCAACTCCTCTATGTCAGATGCCCCAGGTTTTAACCAAGACACAAAGAACAAAAATGATCAATAAATAAGGATAATAAAGAGAAAAAGGATTAAAAATATAGTACCTCAAAATTAGCTTTAGATACCTCACCTTATAAATGTGGAAAGTCTAACAAAGATAATGTTATATGTGCCTAAATTGTAAAAGGTTGGGTCATGATGAACATAATTTTTTAAAGAAACATAGTGATAACTTGACACATAATATAAAAAAGAAGAAAAAATATTATTGATTTATTCAAATAAATCTCTTTCATGAAGAGTCATCTAAGGGGGAAAAAATAGCAAGGGGAAAGGAAAGGGCAAGACCTTTGTAGTAATTACATCTCTACCATCCACTTGGGTTCTTTGTTTAGGTGCTTATCAATACATGGCTTCATCTTAAGATTATTTTACACCAACTACTATGATAGGTGATGACACTCTTATTGAGGTGTATGGGGTGGTGTTTTTTAATGTGGGGGATAAGAAATTTGGCATTATTAAGTTATGGCATAAGCAATTTGGAAATATTAACTACCACTACTTGTAGTAGCTAAGATAATAAGGCATAAGCAATTTGGCAGTATTAAACTACCACTACTTGCAGTAGCTAAGATAATAAGGCATGTTTGCAAGGTTTCCTTATGTTCACATTTTTTTAAGGTTTTTTCAAGGCTACATTTTTGGTAAGCATCCCCAAGTGAAGTTTGACTAAGGAAAGGCATGGAGAGCTTCACAAATTTTAGAGTTATTTTGAATAAAAAATAGGTCATAAATTCTAAGTGGTTAGATGAAATACTATGTTCACACCAACATAACCCTTAAGTGCAACTTAGGGAGGATTCAAAATAATGCATGAAAAGGAACAAAATGGGTCCTAAAAACTAGGCCTAATATGGTACCTGTGTATGAATTAAAAAAACTATCACAAACAAAGAAAAGGAGAAAACATCATGGGAAAAAATCCACTCCAAAAAAGAGATGTAAAATGTGAAGGAATGAGGACTCAAGAAGGCCCTAAGAAAAAAAACTGAATGGTTTACCAAATGTGATGAGGCTTATGAAACACTATGCTTGTTTGGTTCTTTCAACCTACTATTTCACATTGAATCTTTTAATTCTCCAAATAAAGTCCATATTGAATTCAAAACTTTATTTGGGACTCGAGATTCTATAAGATGTCATCAATTAGAAAATGATCTCATTAGATTGAGTCTAGACAATTTTGACACCATTTATAAATTCCTCGTGAAATTAAAATCTCTAATATCATAGTTGAAGTAACATGGAATTGGAAAAAAAAAATGAACAATTAGTCCTCAATATTCTCTCTAATCTTAGTACTAATGATTTACTCTTTGTTTCTACCTTATACACCATCGATAATGCTCTTAGTACTCAATTCACCATGCCATATTTGGATGAATTTTCATTTTCCCTCACTATGGAATAGGATAAGATCATTGAAATTGGAATTCTCAATTCCTAAGTCACATACCCTAATTGTTAACCATGGCACAAAAGAGCATAAATAATAAGGTAATAAGGATAAGGAACAAAAAATGGCAAGGAGAAAAAGAGTAAGAAAATAGCTACCTCAAAATAAATTAATGAGATCTCTTCTTCAAAAGGAAACTAACCTAATAAATAGAAGGTCAAATTTTATTATTGTAAAATTGTTAGTTGTGATAAACATAAAAGTTTGAAGCAACAAATAGATCACTTCACACATTATAAAGAAGAATAATATCGGTATTATTCAATTAGTAAAGAATATTTCACATGAGGGATCTAACAAGGAAATGATAGAGAATTGATAAAATCCCATATATACAACAATCTACCAACAAAAGCCAAAAATCCTTCCATAATTGATAGTTGCAAAGAAAATTCCTATTATGCCTAAAAAAAAAAGTAATTACATAGTGATACAATAAAAGAAAATAACCTTGCTTTATTAGCAAGGAAAAAATTGTTGGAGTTAAAATGACACTGAGAGGGGGGGGTGAATCAATGTCTTAACAGATTTGACCAATTTTTCAAAAACTTCAAAACATATCATAGATTTGTTCTCAATATTACTCTGATTAATGCATTCATGAGTTGAATGTAATCATTCATAAACAAAATTGAGAAAAGTAATAACTCAACAGTGAACAGAAACAACAACATCCTAGTAAAACAGAGAGAACACAGAAGAACAAAGAGGCACAATATTTTGCCTAGTGGAAAACCCTCCTAGGGTATAAAAACCACTCCCTAAATGCCTTCCTGGCTTAATCTTATAATCAACTGTTCACAATGCCTTATAGGCTGATTTTTGAGCACCCACTCAAGGAGCACCAACCCCTCATTTAGAGATATCTATGTCAAGGAGTACCAACCCCTCAAATTATGTTTTGAACAATAATAATGATTCAGAGGGTTTCTATGTTTTCAGTTAAGCACATATCTCTCTATTTTCTCATCTATAGAATACCTTAAAGATTCAATAACTGAATCCCTAAAATACCTCATAGAGAAGAAACTCACAATCTCTGCATCTTATTATACAGATTTTATTGCAGAGTTTTATCCATATATTTTTATACAGCCAAGGAATGATAATCTCAGAATTACATCAACAGTCCAGCAGAAAACTAAGTTTTTTGCTTCTATATATACATCTTGATTTACATGCCAGATAGGTAATTGTCTTCAGGAGTAACGATAGAACAACCAACCCAGCTAAGAGCCATTCTCAACAAATCTGTAACAAATGAGTTCATTTTTCTGCATAAAAAGCACAACTGTCCACCACAGAAAAACATAACCTCTAATGCATGAATGACAATACTCAGTCAGGGCATCATATTGACTGAGATGCAGAGAGCAGTTAAGAAAAATGGTGATAATAAATTAATATGCGCAGTATGAAACGCATAAATAAAAATACCAGACAGATCTGCAACTCCCATGGCTCCATTATCCACTATCGAGCTTCCAGTCAGAAATGCACCAAATAAACCTTCCATAAACCTCTGTAAGAACTGTTATAGTTAGCAACAACAGAAACATAAACACTCATGATGGCGGCTAGGCTGGGGTTTGATACCCAGCCAAAAAGAATAAGCTCAAAAAGTTTTCCCTAAACCTTTTTATTTCCATCAATGACACGTTATGCCAAAGGAAACTTTAACGTTGTTAGACATTCAATTCGCTTTCGCTATGACACATCAGATTCGAAGAGAAGATATATCAAATACAACATGCTACGCCGATAGACTTCCTTAGTATATTATTCTTTCACTGAGACATAAGGAAACTTCTTACCAAGATGCCCTGTAGTTTCATTCACTATCGCTGTAACATACAACCTTCAGGGAGACCTCTTGGAGAAAAAAATTTGTCATACCGATAAACTTTATTCACTGAGTCGCTGAGACAAGATAGATCCTATGCGACAAAGTTCTTTTTCGTTCCATCGGCGAGACCGGAGGTCACTCGCCGAGACCTCTCGCTGAATAAACCCTAGCTCTTACCGAAGAGACCACCTTTATGTTTTCAGTTAGTGTAACAAATTGAATTCCCCAAGACCATATAACGACGCCACAACTCTCGCTGATAGACTTCCACATGCACTAGTCAGGGAGACAATATGATTTCGCTATGACCTTAGCCCGACGGCCAAACTCATGCCGATATACTTATTTTGAAGTGGGTCGGTGTGACATTGCATATTCGATGAAACATTACACCGAAGATGATTTCCTTTGCCGATATGCTCATTCTGAAGCGGGTCGGGGAGACATAATGAAATCGATAAGACCTTATCCCGACGGTAAAACATATTGCTAATAGAGAACACTTTTTATCGCTGAAACAAAAGAGAAGTCTTGCCGAAAGCTGCTAGAATGTTAAATTCAATCAACATGACATTAGAAATGTCTTGCCGATAGGCAACTCATACATTTCAAAGTGGATCGGGGAGACCCTGCCATACTCATGCCGATATGTGTAAGCCCGAATGAGAAACAACCAATACCTGTGATATGCAAAAAGAACCATCCTAACAAAGAAACCATCTTTCAAACTCTATCAGTCAAAGAGATAGCATTCATAACTTGAACCAGAATTCTCATCACCATGAAATTAAAGCATAACAAATAACTTTTTGTAATAGCCAAGAGACATCAAAGAAGTGCCATTATAAATCATAAGGATCAGAGATTTTGTCATCAAGGACAAACCATAAACACAACTGAGATCCAAAAAACTCCCCCTTTGTCCTTGATGGAAAAACACATATGACTCTCCCCCTTTTTGCCTCAATGACAAAGAATAGAAGAGAAGAATGTGCATTGCCATTTTCATTAACCTTGTTTTTGTATATCCATTTGCCTCCAATGACATTCTTGTCATCTGGTCTTGGGACTAACTCCCAAGTTTGATTTTTCTCAATCTGATCAATTTCTTCCTGCATAGCATTAAGCCAACATGAGTCTGTGAGAGCTTCATTAAAAAAGTTAGGCTTAAACTGAGTAACTAGATAGAAAGCAATTTGTGCCTTTTCATCAAATTTTGCAGCCTTTCTTCTAGTTTGAACTCCTACATTTTTATCCCCAATAATATGATCTTTGGGGTGGTATATAGCTAGAGTTTTCGAAGGAGCATTTGATGCAACCTTTTTAGCACTTGCATTTTCATTTTTAGGGCTTGCTGATTCAGCAATAGACTTTGTTGTTCCAGCTCCTTAAGAAATTATTTCAAATTCAAGTTCTTCTTCCTCATTATTTTGCAAAGATTCAGCATTCAAATGTGGTCTTTCATCAAATTTTACATTAACAACTTCAACAATCTTATTAAGCCTTTTGTTGAGACATTTATAAGCTTTGTTGTGAGTTGAGTATCCCAAAAAGATACCCTCATCACTTTTGGATTGAAAACTTCCAGGATTATCATCATCCTTTTTGATAAAACACTTACTTCCAAAAAATTTAGAGTATTTGACAAAAGCAGTTTTTCCATACCACAGTTCATAAGGAGTGTGTTTAGATTTCACCCTAAGTTGCACTCTATTCAAAATGTATACAGTTGTATGAACAACTTCTTTCCAATACATATCAAACAACTTAGCTTCATCTAGCATGGTTCTAGCCATTTCTTTTACAGTTCTATTTTTACGTTCAACTACCCCATTTTGTTGAGGTGTTTTAGTTGCAACATACTACCTTTTAATACCGTGTTGTTCACAGTAATCAATAAACTCTTGAGAGGTGAACTCACCTCCTTTGTCTAATCGA
Organism: Sequoia sempervirens; assembly: GCA_007258455.2. NCBI lineage: Eukaryota > Viridiplantae > Streptophyta > Pinopsida > Cupressales > Cupressaceae > Sequoia > Sequoia sempervirens. Next base: position 29,194 of record VDFB02343879.1, on the reverse strand, counting down.
AGGCATTTGAGTTTCAGATCAGATTCCTTTTCAACCATTTTATGAAAGATTTTGAACCTTTCAAAGGCTTCTGATTTGTGCTTAAGAAATGTGACCCAAACCATTCTAGTATAATCATCTACAAAAAGCATAAAGTATTTTTCACCATTAATAGACCTTGTTCTAGTTGGTCCACATAAATTAGTATGCACAAGCTGTAAAGGTTTTGAAGAAGAATGTTCTTTTGTCTTGAAGCTGAATTTAGTTTGTTTACCACTTAAGCATTCTTTGCACACAGAATTTTCTGGCTTGTTAAGAATTGGTAAACCTCTAACATTCTGATTCTTATTGATTCTAACCAGATTTTCAAAGTTTATGTGTCCTAATCTTTTATGCCATAACCAGCTCTCTTCAATTTGGCCCATTAGACACATACCTTGAATATTGTCATTGCAAGATGAGTCAAGGAGATTGTACACATTTCCTTTTGTCCTCCTTCCAGTTGCAACAGCCTTTCCAAGCTTGTTCTTAATCTCACATCCCTACGAATTAAAAAGAACATGATAACCACTATCACATATTTGACTAACACTTAGAAGATTGTGCTTGAGACCTTCCACATAGTACACATTATAGATAGGAGTGTCTTCATTCAGAAGAAGTGAACCTCTACCTTTAATTTGAATACCAGAATTATCACCAAACTTGACATATCCACCTACATAATCTTCAAGTTTTATAAACTTGTCCTTATCGCTAGTCATATGGTTAGAACATCCACTGTCCAGGACCCATAAGTCCTTTTTCTTGGAATGAAAAGAAATTTGAACCAACATGGTTTGCTCAAAGTTGTTGATAGCCTTAGGTTTCCAAACCTTTTTAATTTTTTGTTGTTTCGATTGCAGATCAGTTCTGCACTGTTTGACAGAATGTCCCAAAGTATTGCATTTAAAACATCTGGTCTGTCTAACAAAACCATAGTGTTTCCTAAGACCAAACCTGGGTATTCTAGAATTCATAAGCCTACAAGTGCTCACCTTATGACCAAATTTGTTGCAGAAAAAGCAATAACCATAGAAAAAAGAATTGTCTTTGTATGAAGGTCTATTACCTCTAAAAAACTTAGCATGATCCTTACCAGATTCTGAGTGATTTGAACCTGAATTTTTTGACTTCAGAAGAGGGGTTTTGTTTTGCTTTGTCAGTTGAGCATTCACCCTTTTCAAAACCAACACCAGATTTATCTTTATACACCTTTTGTTTGCTGAGCATCTCATTCAGTTTTAGAGTGCTTTCATATTTTTCAATTTCCTTCCTAAGAAGGACTACTTCTTGTTCCAGTTTTTGAATTTCATGATCTTTGCAGCTTATAGTCTCTCTAAGACAGACTTCAGCTCTTTTAGCTTCTTCAAGCTGAGTTTTCAGAGAGATCAATTCTTGATCTGGTTTATGTTCTTGAGTAAGAACTTGTTTTTTGAGTTTTCTGACCTCTTGAAGAGCACATTTCAGCTCACTTTCAAGATCTACTTCACCTTCTTCAGTGTCAATGGTGTTAGAATCATTTTGCTGAGTAATTTCAGCCATGAACAAAGTTTCAACCTCATCAGCTGATGAGTCTTCAGACTCAATATCAGATTCATCCTTACTAAACAGAATTTTCTTCTTTTTAAAATTGAAGTTTCGTTTACGTTTGAAAGCCTTCTTCTTAGGCTGTATTTCAGTTGTCTCGTTGTCATAGATTTGATCATCATAGGGACACTTTGCAGCAAAGTGACCTATTTTTCCACAATTAAAACATTTAAAGGGAAGTTTTCCTTTATATTTTCCTGATCCCTTTTTAAATCTTCTAACAAAATGAGATTCTTTAGAATCAGACAACTCTAATTCACTGACATCGACTTTTTCTTTCTTTTCAGAGTTAAAGGCAGTTTCTTTTCCTGTTTAATTGTTTTTGCTAGTTCTCATTTCATAGGCAGTAAGTATTCCTTGCAGGCTATCTAAGGTAAGCTTATCAAAGTGTTTCTTTTCTTCTAGGGCTGAAACCTTAGATTCAAATTTAGATGGTAAGTACCTAACAACTTTTGTGACCACATCAAATTCATTAACCTCTTGACCTAGACCTTTCATTCCATTGACAACTTCATCAACTCTTAGGAAATATTCAACCACTTTCTCATTATCCTTCATTTTCAACTCCTTAAACTGATGTTTGAGAGTAATGATTTTTGACAGTTTGACTTTCACATTCCCTTGATATATAGTTTCAAGTTTTTCCCAGATTCCATGAGCAGATTTGCAATGCATGACTTTAATGAACACATCTTTAGTTAATCCACACAAGATGGCATGCTTAGCTCTGGCATTTGTTTCATACTTCTTTTTCTCAGCAGCATCAGTGGGAATAGTGGCTGGTACATTGTAATCTTCTAAAACAATGCTTCAAACATCAACACCAAAAGAAACAAGAAAAGCTTCCATTCTTATTCTCCAGAACACATAATTTGTTCCATCAAATAACGGAGCTCTGGTTACAGAGGCACCGTCATGAGAATGTGCCATTAAAAACAAACTCCAAGACCAAGATCAATCCAAGGTAATTAAACCAATCAGAGGACCCTTTGCTCTAATACCAATTGTTGGAGTTAAAATGACACTGAGAGGGAGGGGTGAATCAGTGTCTTAATAGATTTGACCAATTTTTCAAAAACTTCAAAACATATCACATATTTGTTCTCAATATTACTCTGATTAATGCATTCATGAGTTAAATGTAATCATTCATAAACAAAATTGAGAAAAGTAATAACTCAACAGTGAACAGAAACAACAACAGCATAGTAAAACAGAGAGAACACATAAGAAAAAAGAGGCACAATATTTTGCCGAGTAGAAACCCTCCTAGGGTATAAAAACCACTCCCTAAATGCCTTCCTGGCTTAATCTTATAATCAACTGTTCACAATGCCTTATAGGCTGATTTTTGAGCACCCACTCAAGGAGCACCAACCCCTCATTTAGAGATATCTATCTCAAGGAGTACCAACCCCTCAAATTATGTTTTGAACAATAATAATGATTCAGAGGGTTTCTCTATTTTCAGTTAAGCACATATCTCTCTGTTTTCTCATCTACAAAATACCTTAAAGATTCAATAACTGAATCCCTAAAATACCTCATAGAGAAGAAACTCACAATCTTTGCATCTTATTATACAGATTTTATTGCAGAGTTTTATCCATATATTTTTATATAGCCAAGGAATGATAATTTCATAATTACATCAACAGTCCAGCAAAAAACTAAGTTTTATGCTTCTATATATACATCTTGATTTACATGCCAGATAGGTAAATGTCTTCAGGAGTAATGGCAGAACAACCAACCCAGCTAAGAGCCGTTCTCAACAAATCTGTAACGAATGAGTTCATTTTTCTGCATAAAAAGCATAATAGTCCACCACAGAAAAACATAACCTCTAATGCATGAATGACAATACTCAGTCAGGGCATCATATTGACTGAGATGCAGAGAGCAGTTAAGAAAAATGGTGATAATAAATTAATATGCATAGTATGAAATGCATAAATAAAAATACCAGACAGATCTGTAACTCCCATGGCTCCATTATCCACTATTGAGCTTCCAATCAGAAATGCACCAAATAAACCTTCCATAAACCTCTATAAGAACCGTTACAGTCAGCAACAAGAGAAACGTAAACACTCATGATGGCGGCTAGGCTAGGGTTTAATACCCAGCCAAAAAGAATAAGCTCAAAAAGTTTTTCCTAAACCTTTTTATTTCCATTGTGACACGTTATGCCGAAGGCAACTTTAACGTTGTTAGACATTCAATTCGCTTTCGATGTGACACATTAGATTTAGAGAGAAGATATATTGAATACAACATGCTACACCGATAGACTTCCTTAGTATATTATTCTTTCGCTGAGACATGAGAAAACTTCTTACCGAGACGCCCTTTAGTTTCATTCACTATCGCTGTAACATACAACCTTCGGAGAGACCTCTTGGAGAAAAAACTTTGTCATACCGATAAACTTTATTCACTAAGTCACTGAGATAAGATAGATCCTATACCGACAAAGTTCTTTTGTGTTCCATCGGCGAGACCGGAGGTCACTCGCCGAGACCTCTCACCGAAAAAAACCCTAGCTCTTATCGAAGAGACCACCTTTATGTTTTCAGTCAGTGTAACAAATCGAATTCGCCAAGACCATATAATGACGCCACAACTCTCGCCGATAGACTTCCACATGCACTAGTCGGGGAGACAATATGATTTCGCTATGACCTCAGCCCGATGGCCAAACTCATGCCGATATACTTATTCTGAAGTAGGTCGGTGTGACATTGCATATTCGATGAAACATTACACCGAAGATGATTTCCTTTGCCGATATGCTCATTCTGAAGCGGGTCGGGGAGACATAATGAAATCGATAAGACCTTATCCCGACGGTATAACATAGGCCGATAGAGAACACTTTTTGTCACCGAAACAAAAGAGAAGTCTTGCCGAAAGCTGCTAGAATGTTAAATTCAATCAACACGACATTAGAAATGTCTTTCCAATAGGCAACTTATATATTTCAAAGTGGATCGGGGAGACCCTGCCATACTCATGCCGATATGTGTAAGCCCAAATGAGAAACAACCAATACCTGTGATATGCAAAAAGAACCATCCTGACAAAGAAACCATCTTTCAAGCTCTGTCAGTCAAAGAGATACCATTCATAACTTGAACCAGAATTCTCATCACCATGAAATTAAAGCATAACAAATAACTTTTTGTAATAGCCAAGAGACATCAAAGAAGTGCCATTATAAATCATAAGGATCAAAGATTTTTTCATCAAGGACAAACCATAAACACAACTGAGATCCAACAAAAATCCCCAATCCAACATTCTTGTGCCATGTGTCTTAATATTACAAATTGAGACAAAAGAAAAAAACAACCTAAATAAGATTATGATTAAGGTGTGAATAGGTCTTAAATTCTAAGTGGTTAGATAAAGTGTCACTTTCACACCAATGAATGCATGAAAAAATAAGAAATAATATTTTTAACTAGGCCTAATGAGGCACCCATGTATAAATGAGAAAATCTCTCAAAAATAGAGAAAATGAGAAAATATCATGGAAAAAATATCCTCTCAAAAAAAGAGATGTAAAAATGTGGACGACTTAGGAAGACCCCCCCAACGACAACTTCCTTCACCCCAAGCATCAATTATAACTAAAGATAACAAGGCGATGTCAAAGTTTTAGTGAATATGTCTACAACTTCCTCCTCAAAAGGAAAATAATCTAAGGAGAGATTACCATCATGGATGAGCTATTAAATGAAATGTGAGTGTATATTGGTGTGCTTCATCCTCTTATGCTCAATTGGGTTGCATGCAATGTGGATGTCACTTTGGTAATCACACTAAAGAAGTGTAAGACTATTATATGGTAGACTAAACTATGTCATAATCTTTCAAAGCCACAACATCTAATGGTTATCAAGAAATACACCTTGATACTTAGCTTTAGTGGATGATGTAATTGTTGTTTACTTCTTGCAAGACCAATAAAATGGACCAGAACCAAGGTACAAAAAAAAACCCTAATGTCGAATTATATTAGTTAAAATCACATGTCAAATTTGAGTAAGTGGATCCTACTATCTATGAAGCTTTTGGTGTGTAGTACCCCTAATATACCTTAAAATACACCTAGATACCTTCTACAACTCTCATGAGGATTGAATGGGGAAAATGGAAAGGAAGCCCAATAGTAAAGGTGATATCATGACGTGAGTGTGTCAAATAAAAGCTATTTCCCACCAACTTTATATACAAGGCGACATCAATTCTAGGTGTGGTACAAGTGGCAGTCAATGTAACACCTATTTGAAATGGTGTAGGAGATGTCTTATAATCAACCATGCTAAAATGAAGAAGCAAATCAATGGAATACTTCTACTAATGAATGTAGATACCCTCATAAGACTAAAGAACTTATAGACCAAGAAATAAATGTAGAAGCCCAAGATCTATCATGTCAAAGTGCTCCATCAATGAATAAATATATCCTAAAGCACGGAGGAGGAGTTACCGGTGAGAATTGAATAATCTACATACAAGAACAATATTAAAATATGAGCTCCATGTCTATGAATATACACTATATTATCAGAGTGACAATGTGTGAAACCAAATATAAGAAAGAAACCATTTATCTTCTCATACCAAGCCCTAGGGGCTTGCTTGAGACCATACAAATAATTTCATAGCCATGAAACAAGACAAGAATCTTGCATGAAACCTAGAGGCTAATCCATGTAGATCTCCTCATGAAGATCATTGTGTGAGAAGGCACTCTTCACATCCATTTCTAGTAAATAGGCCAACCTTGAGATGCAAATAGAGAAATGAAAAGATGAATGGAGTCCATTTTGGTTACATGGGAAAATGTATCAAAGTAGTCAATACCCTTAACCTACAAAAAACCTTTAGCAACAAGAGATGCCTTATATTGCTCAACATAACTATCAATTGAATACATGGTAGAGTATACCTACTAGCACTAAATCATCTTTCTCCTTAGAGGAAGAGAAACTAAATCCCTTATGTGATTTTTTCATTAATGAAGAATAATCCTCATTCATAGCATGATCCAATGATTATAATTAGAAATAAAGATATTGTGTTTGTATGAGACACAAACTCAAAGGAGATGTGATATATAACTTGTCACACTTTCACATATTAGAAAGTTGAGATTTAATTCAAACAAGATTATATGATGATACATTATATATGGATTTGTGGAAGGGAGGATAAAATTTATTTTATATAATCAATTTTAATTTGAATAATTAAACATATATAATTAGTAGTGTATTCTAAGATTAAATAAATATGGTAAATAAATGTGAAAAATTAAATAAAATAAATATATTTAATTAAAACCTATTTGATATAGATATATATATTTTTTAATAAAAAATGGCAAGCCATTAATATATATATGTATATCAAAGGTCAACATTACAAAGGTGTTGCTTACATAGCAAGGCCATGTTATGATAGATGTTGAAAGTGATTTGTTGATGTTCAAGAAATTTAGTAACGTTCAAATGAAAGTTTTGAAATAATAAAGTTATTATTTATTATAGCAAGTTGTTTCTATAATTGTGATATCAATTGCATACTTACATACATTTGAATTTGATTTGGATTCACATATATGATCTAATTTCATTCAAATTTGTTAAAGAGGTTTAGTTCAATTGATTAAAATATTAGATTCTCATCATAAAGACCCCAATTACACATTAATTTATAAATAACAAAAACCATAAAAAAATAAAAAGAAAACCCAGCTAGGTTTCACACAATCCCGTCCCCCCAAAAAGCTCATCAAATAATCACGAACCCTGAAGAAGGGGCGCCACTTCAACATAATAAATAGCCTATTATCATAATAAATAAACAAAATACAATCATTATATTATTTAACAAATCTTCCACCAATTAAACCATAAACATGGGCATCCCAAATTATTTATTTAAAGTAGCTTTGTTTTAACATATGATTAATTCTTCTGATTTACAAAAAGCAAATGGACTGAATAATACATGTAGAAAGTTTTTGATTGAAATATGGCCAATGCTCTAAAATATTTTAGATAGAACCCATGTGAATGAAAACAAGAAGAATCTCAAATCTCAAATCATGAAATTTATTTTTTTTCGTTTGAAAATCATGCTTGTTTACCAATGTAGAAAATGTTGACTAATACCAAAGTTTTATCTATCTATTTTTTTTCTTTCATCTTCAAATAAACAAGAATTTTTTTGAAACAAGTAAAACCCAAGTAATGCCATGAAAGAAAAATATTCCCGCAACTTGAATCTATTCTAAATATTTTACATAATGTTTAATGTTTATATTTGCTTTATCTAATGATAATGGAAGCGTCTGCAACAAAAATTTACAAATATTTTCTTTTGAATGCCAGGTTTCTGGACAAAGCGGCCATAATAACAGAGAAAGACATCCTAAGCGATGGATCAATGGGTAGTTGATGGAGACTCTCTTCCACGCCTCAAATCTAGGAGCTAAAATCCATAATCACAACTCTGCCCATATTCTCCTGCAGAATCATGAGCCAAACTATAATCTTTCAACTCCACACATTTTCAGTACTGCAGGCCCTCTCCATGACCAGAAAGCTAGGATCCGGCAGCTTCCAGGTTCCAGAAGCCTCCTTTTCTGTCTTCTTTCAACTAGTCCTCATTGTGTGGCTCTAGGTGTATGACAGGCTCATTGTTCCAACCGCCCGTCGGATGACAAAACAGGGCCGCGGAATCACAATATTCCAGAGAATGGGCATCGGCTATGCCATTTCCTCAACCTCAATGCTCGTTGCAGGTTTCATTGAAATAAAGAGGCGAAACGCTGCACTAAGGCACGGCCAAATACTTTTATGTGTGATCAAATACTTTATGGATTCTACCAAACTTTCCGAGCAGTGCGGCAACGGTGAGTTTGAGTTTGAATTTGAGTTTTCCTATGCGCGGGAACTAGCGACCGCTGGCTGTAACAGTTAGAACAACGATGGTTTAGGGGAACAAAATTTGAAGTTGGGAACGGAACAGGTTAAGGGGGCCCACATGCACCACCTAAGCAGTCAAAGCTTAGTGTGTGACATTTAAGCCCATCTGATTCAAGTGTATTTGTAATATATTACATGAAACACTATACTATAAAGTTCTTATAGATCACTTTGAAGAGTTTGCTCCAATAATCGATACTCCAACAGTAGGCTTGGTTTGTCAGAACTACTGTGGTTTATTCTGAAATCCACGTGGAATGTACAAGGGAAAACGAGGAAACTTGATATGTATATAGCTGCTGTTGGAGTTAATCCTCAAAGACACCACTTCTAAAACTACTCATTGGGCGGCATGGTGGGGCTGGTTGGCCCACTCCTTGATGTCAAGGTCGTAACAAGTTTTCTTTTGCGTCCTCTACCTCAATTTCATTACAAGGTCAAGACTACAGTATGACCAGATTACTGTGTACAACTTGATTTAGATATATTACCTGTCGTAACTCGTAAAGCTCAGATTTGATGGAATTTTTGGCTTTTTCTCTGTAATCTCCAAGAAAATACATTTCAATGTCGTAGAAGGTGAAAGGACACATTTTGATGTCATTCGCTAAAGTTCCACAAGTATCCAAACGTAAGAGGTGCAGATTCAATCCAAAGATCTTAGACTATAATAAAAAGACCTTTGTGCACATGTATGTCGTCCCATGTAATGTTTGTGTCGAGAAACTTACACATCTTAACGCACTTCGATACAGGTCGTTCAGAAATCCAAATTGTCACAAAATTATCAGTTTAGTAGTGTTACTTCAGTTTCTTCAACCATCACTGCAACTACAACTACAGCTCCTAGTTTAGTAGTGTTACTTCAGTTTCTTCAACCATCACTGCAACTACAACTAAAACTCCTTTATTTGGTGAGCCAACTACACTTGGCAATGGGTCACATTTCCTTTCAAGGGGGGAGGAATGATTAGGAACAAGTTGGGGTATTCAATTAACAAGTTGGAGTGTATATTTGAATTTTATAATCAAATTTGTCCTCATTCAAGTGTAATAACTTTTCAATTGCAAGTTATCCTTTCAACTTTTAATGAGGACTTGGATAGTGACCTTTTAGCTTCTATTGATGCAATGCACACTACTGCTCACAAACACACAATACACCATATATATGCTACAATAAATAACAATCACAATACCAAAACAAATGCAAACAAATTCAAATTTTTATATCATTAAATCAATTACAAAACTAGCTCAATGCATCTTGACTTCAAATCTTCCCCACATGCTCTCCCTGTAGCTTTTGTTTTCACTGCACCAAACTCCTGGTGCCATTCCTCCATTTTCTTAACCCCACATTCCCCCATTACTGTTGTTTTTAATGTTTTTGACAAATCTAAAAAATGGGGCAGCTAGATTCCCCATTTCTATGCCCCCACAAAGGCCCATTTTTGGGTGTGGCATTTCTGCCATAATACACCCTTTCAAAATGTAATAAATCTGCCTTTAAAAGGCATTAAAACCTGCCATAATGATTTACAATTTGCATTATTTTAAAATTGAAATCTTGTCACTTGGAAATGTCATCAATTTGCCTCCAAACAAGCATTTTTCAAATGATTATAAAATTTTGGGAAAATTAAGTTTGGGAATTTCAACTTGCAAGCATTAATTATCCCAACTTAATGTTTGGAAATAGCACCTTGGACCAGCAATAAGGATTAGGAGAAAATTAATTTTTAATTGCAAAACAATGTCAAGAGTGGACCCGGGTGCTGACAAGCAAAAAATCAAAGTTCTTCGTTTCACATGAAAATTGACACGCAAGCTTGGAATGCTACCCCATGCACCCCTACAAAAGTATTTTGTCCAAACATTCATGGATTTTAAAATTTTAAACTCTTTCGAAATTGCTAGCCGAAGTTGCAAAATAATTAACTCTTCCAACCTGTGAAAGATATGCTCACGAAACCTTCACCAACCAAATCAATGAGCTCACAAGATACAAAGAGACACCAAAAACCACCACAACACACCAAATGAGAGAAAAAGAAACTATTTTTGGGTGATGTAGGATTGCCCATGGACTCGGATGCTCCTGCATCAAACACAACATGTAATTTGAAATGTTCCATGAGTTGAAAACTCATGAACATTTGGATGAGCTTGGGATGGTGATCTCATTCTTGTTCTTGATCCATATTTCCCATTTTTCCTCACACTCCTTCTTCACTTCATTCTAAACTTCTGCAACTCCCTCATGTTTCATCTTCTCTTTTCTTTTTCGTTATTTTCTACTTACACACTATAAGATTTCATTGCTCACCTTCTTCTGTAAATCTGATTTACATTCTTCATGAAACTTGACCATGTCTACAACCACTAATCTATGTTGTTCCATCGTAATATCACTAATATTCTTATGTACCTCTCTTGTACCTCTATTAGGAGTCTTCTTTGAACTATTTCCAACCTATGTTGCAACCTTTACCTCTAATTTTTCTGACCTGCAACAATTCATAGGACTGTTTCTGTGCACCCCCTTCTCTTTCACCTTCAATGAATTATCTGAAATCAATGCTTAGAATTTTCTAATTACACCTTGAATCAAATTTATAACAAGATCTTTTACTAACATGTTTGCAAGTTAATTAGTAAAACCAATTCGAACGTATAAAACACATTGAAAATCACAAAAGCTAATAAAACCATATAGCAAGAGAGAGAGAGAGATTGATAACGCAGTTCACTAGACACTGGCTACATCTCCAGATTCGTTTGAACATGAATCATTTTATTCCTTCTTATGCAAGATGTTGGGACCTTCTCACAAGTGTTTCCATAAAAGCTACCTTCTCCTTAACCAAGGATTCAAGAAGGCACCTTACACTAATGACCTTACCCTAGACATCAAAAGGATAAATTTCTCATAAAGCAAGCTTTTACATAGCTTTCTCAAAACTCCTAAAAAGTTTCGAGACTTGAACTAAGCCTACTATTCTACTCCCAAGTCTTCTTGCCAAAAATCCCCATGTCTTGAAAGGCCAAGCTCTCCCCCTTTTATACACAAAGTTTACTCAATTTGGCTTAAAACCAAATGATTTACAAAATCATACAATATCCCCCATAATTACATAAGAATCCTCCCTTTAATCATTTAAATCCCCTTAAATATAATAATAATCTTTAAATATCTCTTAATAGATATTTCAAATTCTTCTAAGCCCTTTAATTTTCATTTTCTTGGGCTTCAAAGATTTACTTTTGATCTATTTTTAAAAAAATTACGAGATTTATCTTTCAAATTTAGTGGTTAATCTTTCAATCTAAAGGGATTTCGGTCTAGAGGATTAGAATATATAAAACCAGGCCCCAAAATATCCTCAGGACCACATATGGCATGTTGGTGAAGAATGATTTTAGGGGCGGGGTGGTCGGGTGGTCAACCCCCACCCCTCATTTTTCTATCCGTCAATTTTTAATTTGGAGTCAACAAAACAAACCCACACCCAATATAGATAAAGCATGATTTGCACAGAGTAGTGGTGTTGAGGGATGCTTGGAGTAGAGAGGTGGGGGGTTCGATCCCCACCATGATATTTTTGGTAAAGACAACCGCCTATCCATCCACCGAAGACTTGCCACATGGCATCTATTGATTAGCTGAGGATGTGACACGTGTCGACATCTCATTCTCCATCTATGCTGATGTCATCTAATGACTGTACTACCAACTCACCATGCCACCTCACTTGTGCCACATCAGTTGAGACATGTCAGCCACCATGTCCTCTGTACGGATGCCACATTTCAACACCTAATTGGCCAAATATGTTGACTCGACTACCACATCACCTGTATAGTCAGCTTGCCATGTCACTTGTCATATTGTTGATGTCATCGTACGAATGCCATGTGTTAGACACCGATTGGTCCACATCACTATCTGTATGGTACCATATGCCATGTCAGTATGCTAATGTCATGATGATGTCATCATCTGTACCACCTGGTCCACCTAGTCAACTACGAAGTTTAACTTGCGATATCTTTTGCATACAAGCTTGAATTTTGATGAAATGAACATTGTTGGGTTCATGTCATCGAGCTCTTTGAATTGACATCACTTTCAATTGATTCTGATTTGGTCAAATTTTTCACCTTCTGACGGGCCCCTGCACCTAGTTTGACCAAACTTTGACCGGCCATAACTCAAACATATGAACTCCTTTTTTTCCTGTTCAAGTTGTGTTGAGTTCAATTTCCCAAGCACTTTGACATGGTGTCAATTCTGAGGACATTCAGAACAACTCAATTTTTAGGATTCTAAGATCCACCTTGATCAATGAACTCAAAGTATACTTCTCCCCATTTTTCACAATGGTGTACAAATTCTCTCTACAATCATAGATAGTTTTTCTATCAAATTGCTAAGGCCTTCCTAACAAAGCATGACATGCACTCATGAACATAATATCACATAAAACTTCATCTTTATAAGGAAAAATGTGAAAATTTACCAAACATTGCTCTTTCACCTCTAACTCATGATCTTCTTGCAGCCAACTTACTTTATAGGGATTAGGATGCTTAATCCTCTTCAATCCTAGTTTTTCTACCATCTCCTCAGAAACCAACTTATCTGTACTACCATTGTCTACAATAACCTTACAACACTTACCTCTTGATTTGTGTATTGGTATGAAAGAGACTCCCTCTCTAAGATGGTCCATTCTCCTCTTTGCTTGGATTCACCAACACTCTTCTGAACATAAGGGATTCTCCATGAATTGGTTCTACCACCTCCTCTGGTGATGCTACGCTCTCCTTGTCTTCTTGCACCATGTGATTTCTTGTTGCACCTCTCAAACTGGTTTCTTGGTGTATTTTTGGACACTCAAAAGTTCTATGTCCAACATTCCCACACTGGAAACACTTTCCCAAGAACTCTTTGCTATTGCTGCCATGTCCTCTTCTTGAATACTCTTTTCCTTTTGCTCCTTTGTTCCATTTTAGACTTGTTTATTCTTCAAAAGTTTCTTTCCTTTGTGGCTACTTGGTTGTCCTCTTTCCAATGTTATCTTTCCCTTTCCTCTTGAATTATTTTTCTGCCTTCTATTTACCTTTTCCTCTACTTTCAGAGCATGCTAGTAAGCCTCTTCAATAGTAGAAATCTTCAACATACTCATCTCATCCTAGATATTGATTATGAGTCCATTTATATATCTAGCCACCTTCTCTCTATCCATTTCATGATGTCCTGATCTAATCACCATCTTGTAAAATTCCTTTGTATACTCCTTCAAACTCATTTCTTTTTGTTTCAAATTTTGAAGCTTTTTTAATAGCTCCAACTCATAATCTCCTAGAATAAAATTTTCCTTCAATCTAGCAACCATTTGTCTCCACCGTGTAATTCTCATCTCACCTTTCTCTACTCTTTCTTTCTGCAGCTCTTTCCACTACAATGCAACATGTCCCTTAAGGTTTGTTTGTGTCAACCTTACCCTCTATGGGTCTCTAGCATTTTCAAACTCAAAATAGTCTGCCAACTCTCCAATCCAATCTATTAAATTCTCAAGATTCAATGTTCCTGAAAAATTAGGTACTTCCATTTTATGGCCTCTACTTTCCCCTTGCTACCCACTCACTCTAACTTCTCCCAAAACAAACAAAACCATTTATTTTCTACACATTAGATTTCTCATTTTTACAGAGTTTTCCCAACAATGCTCAACTCTCATGTAGCATCATTGCAGAATTTTTTTCAACCTTCCTTAACCCCGCATTCCCCCCATTACTGATTTTTTTAATGTTTTTGACAAATCTGAAAACGGGGCAGCTAGATTCCCCATTTCAACGCCCCCACAAAGGCCCATTTTTGGGTGTGAAATTTCTGCCATAATAGACCCTTTCAAAATGTAATAAATTTTGCTTCAATAAGGCATTAAAACCTCCCATAATGATTTACAATTTGCATTATTTTAAAATTGAAATCTGTCACTTGGAAATGTCATCAATTTTCCTCAAAAAAAGCATTTTTCAAATGATTATAAAATTTTGGGAAAATTAAGTTTGGGAATTTCAACTTGCAAGCATTAAATATCCAAACTTAATGCTTGGAAATAACGCCTTGGACCAGCAAATTTTTAATTTCAAAACAGCATCAACAGTGGACTCAGGTGCTGACAGGTAAAAAACCAAAGTTCTTCGTTTAGCATGAAAATTGATCTTCAAGCTTGGAATGGTACCCCATAGATTCCTGCAAAAGGATTTTGTCCAAACATTCATGGATTTTAAAATTTTAAACTTTTTTGAAATTGTTAACCAAAGTCGCAAATAATTAACTCTTCCAACCTATGAAAGATATGCTCATGAAACCTTCACCAACCAAATCAAGGAGCTCACAAGATATAGAGAGACACCAAAAACCACCACAACACACAAAAAATGAGAAAAAAAAAAAAGAAAATATTTTTGGGCGATGCACAATTGCCCATGGACCCAAATGCTCCTGCATCATCTATGAAATATGTATGAAATAGAATCAATTCAAATCCAATGGATAGAGTGGTAAGAAAACATCTCTTCAAATGGGTTTTTCATGTTGTGGCATACATCTCATCCGAGGAGTTTTTCAAATTATATTAGCTCTCTCAAATGGATTTCATTGGGCATACAACTCTCTCATGGGATTTCCCAATTGTACGAATCCAAGACATACATCTCATCCATGAGCTAGCCTAAGATGGGGCGCACAACTCTCTTATGGGATTACCCAAATTGTTTGGATCAAGGACATACATATAATTCATGGGCTTGCCCAAGTTTTATAATTTCTTTCATATTTTTTAATAAAATGATGTTTTCCATATTTTTCAATTTTTCTATTGAAATCTACAATACTTCCAACACCTTGTTGATTATTGTCCCTAAAATTCATAAAATAATTCAGATCTACTGAACCCCTCGATCAAATATTGGGAAGTTAGAGAGCTCTACATGTCAAAACCGAAATAGGTTTTGATGATCAAAAGAACAAGGTGACAAAATAATCTATGAAGTCTTCTAAGGAAAGTTTGGATGTGATTGGCTCTAGAAGTTCAAGATTTGATAGAATCATGGCAAGTGATGAAAGCATGACACAAAATGATGTCCATTCATTCAAGTGCAAAACAAGAGAAGAAGATCTGGAACATAGGGATACAACAGGTTCAATTTTCCTTTCTTTGGTTATTGTTTTAATTGCAATAATTTTGGAAATAAGGCTTTGGGTTGTAGAAAAGCTCTAGTAAGAAGAAATAACTTTTTTAGCAACAATGCATTTGCACCTATGTATAATTTTAATATCATTTGTTTCAAATGCAAAAAATTTGGACACATTGCAAGGAACTACAAAAGCAATTTTGTGAGTCCTCCCCTACGAGAAAGTGGAAGAAAATAATTAGAAAGTAGAATTCATAAATCAAATAAAGTTTAGAAGAAGGTTCCTAAAGAAAAGAAGTTAGAAAATTCAATGATTACTCAAACTGCTCTACATTCAGAAGGATAAGAATTTTTGGATCACAAACAATGGTTGCTCAAGCCACATGACTAGAGATAAAAGTAAGTTCATGAATTTCAAGAAATTTGAAGGTGGTTTTGTTACCCTTGGAAATAATTTTATTGCCAAAATCTTTGGTAAGGGTACTTTAAGTCTTTATGGTGGTAGAACAAAGACACATGATGTTTTGTATGTTGAAGGTTTAAAGCACAATATTTTAAGTGTCATTCAGATGTGTGATAAGGGTTATAAGCTATCTTTTAGTGCTCAAGATTGTGAAATCAAGGAATCAAGCACTGATGAACTGATTGTGGAAGGAATCAAGACAAACAATGATATATATCATCTAAGTTAGTTGAATGGACAAAGTTTTCTCACTATGCAAAGAGAAGAAAGTTGGCTTTGGCACAAAACAATAGGACATAGAACTTTGATGATATTATAAAGATTAGCTCAAGAGGACTATTTTAGGAAATGCTAAATATTAAGAAGTCTCAATCAACTAGTCACAAGCCATGCCATAAAGGGAAGCAAAAAAGAAGAAAATATCCCGCTAAGGAGTATTCCACATCAAAACCAATAGATATGGTTTATATAGATTTGTGCTAACCCATGAGGACTAAAAGTCTACAAGGAGATAGTTATTTCATGATGCTCTTAGATGATTACACTACAATGAATTGGATTACATTTCTAAAAGAGAAGTCTAAGGAATTTGAGAAGTTTAAGGCATTCAAGGCATTAGTGGATAATGAAACTAGAAGGACAATCAAGGTTTTGAGATTAGACAAAGGTGGAGAATTCACTTCTGAGAAGTATGACAAATCCTATGAAGAGAATGGGATCCAAAGGCAATTTTTTAGCCCCTAAAACTCCACAGTAAAATGTTGCATAAAGGAAGAACCAGATTGTACAAGAGATGGAAAGAACAATGTTATGTCAAGAAAATCTAACAAATATGTACTAGAGAGAAGCTACACATACCATTTTATACATTCTAAATAGAGTTTAGATCAAATGCATGATTAACAAGATGTCATATGAGCTATGGAGAGGAAGACTAACATCGGTTAGAAACCTCAAAATATTTGGAAGCAAGTGTTACATCAAAAGAGATGAAGAAAACTTGGGTAAGTTTGATTCTAGATTGGATGAAGGTATTTTTCTTGGTTACTCTTTAAGAAGCAAAGCATATATATGTTATAATAAAAGATTGAAGAGGATTTCAGAAAGTGCAAATGTGAGAGTTGATGAAACTATTCAGTCTACTGGTATTTCGAAAGTGGACGATGATGAAGAACCAATTCATAGAAGTATTGAAGACTTGGAAGAGGTTGTTACAAAAACTCCAACAAAGTATGTTCAAAAGCACCATTTTGAAGACCAAATTATAGGAGACAAAGGCAGTGGATTTCAAACCCAAAAGAGACTTGAGAGAGCAAGTGAGCAAGTATACTTTACATTACTATCAAAGATAGAGCCTAAGTCATATAAAGAAGCAAGAAAAAAGGAAGGCTAGATAGAAGCTATGGAGGAAGAACTAGACCAAATCATGAAGAATGAAACTTGGGAACTTGTACCAAGACCTAAAGGAAATATTTTTTTTGGAACCAAGTGGGTTTTCAGTAACAATCTAAATGAAGAAGGTGAAGTGATCTAAAACAAGGCAAGACTTGTGTGTAAAGGGTATGCTCAAGTTGAAGGCATAGATTTTGAAGAAATATTTACTCCAATAGCAAGACTAGAGGCAATCGGGATGCTTCTATCTCTTTCATATTTCAAGAACTTCAATGTGTACCAAATGGATGTGAAGTCAACATTCTTGAATGGACAACTAGAAGAAGAGGTTACATTGAACAACCAAAAGGGTTTCAATGTTCTGATAATCTAGATTATGTTTGTAGATTGAAGAAATATTTGTATGGACTCAAACAAGCTCCCAAAGCTTGGTATTCAAATTTGGATGGATACTTACAATAACAAGGGTTCTAGAGAGGTAGTGTAGATAGTAATTTGTACATAAAAATAGGAGATCAATTTCTAATAGTTGTGGTCTATATAGATGATATCATTTTTTGGTGGTAGTAGTGATGACATGTGCAAGGAGTTTTAGAAGGAAATGCATAATGAGTTTGAAATTTCAATGCTAGGAGAATTATCTTTTTTCTTGGGCTGCAAATTACATAATCAAACAAAGGAATTTTCATTTCTCAGCACAACTACATAAAGGATATGCTAATTAAGTTCAAGATGGAAGATTGCAAACCGGTTGGAACACCTATAGTTATAGGATGTAAGTTGAGTAAAGATGATGAATCTGCTCTGGCAGATCAAACTTTGTATAGATCCATGATTGGTACTTTGTTGTATGTGACATCATCTAGATTGGATATAATGTAGGCAGTTTGAATGGTTGCCAAATTTCAGGTAGCACCTAAAGAAACCCATGTTAGAGCAATGAAGAGCATATTCAGGTATTTGAAGGCTACTCAATATTTTGCAGTATGGTATCCAAAGAGTGAAAATTTCACTTTAACTACATACACAAATGTAGATTGGGTAGGATGCATTGATGATCAAAAGAGCACAAGTGGAAGAGCATTCTTTCTTGGTGATAGTTTGGTGTCTTGGTTGAGTATGAAATAGGACTCGGTTTCTTTATCTACACTAGAAGTAGAATATATTACGACAGCATCATGTTGCACTCAGGTGCTTTAGATGCAGCAAAATTTGAAGAAAATAAAGATTGAGTTTGATGAACCTTTCTCTATTCAAGTTATGATAACACCAGTGCTATAAACATCTCAAAGAATCAAATGATGCATTCAAGGAAAAAACACATTGCAATCAAGTATTGAATTTTCTGAGGGAGAAGGTTGTAGAGAAAGGTAAACTTGGAGTATGCTGAGATAAAGGAGCAAGAAGCAGATATATTCACAAAGCCACTTCCTAAGGAGACATTTGAGTTTCTATGGTGGAATTTCAGAGTTTTTTCTCCCTCCTCTTGAATCAAGAGGAAGCACAAGTTGAGGGGGAGCTTGGTATCCCTACCAAAAGAAGGTTAGGTGGTCTTACGGTATATTTTTAGAGGCAATGAAGTATGAACTCAAGGGGAGTCCATCCAAAAAACAAGTTTCCATATTGTTCAGTGTACTAGAAATGAAGGAAGGAGGAGAAATAAGTGTTGCTTTAGTCAGGGAGGTTAAGATAAATTCTCCACATTTCTTCGCATATGAAGTTATTGTCCTACTACTTGAAGGATGTGTTTGCAGAGATTGGTAACAGTGGGGGATAATGTAAAATCCAAGGAGTGCACAGAAAACTTGTTGTCCCTTTTCCATTGATTTCAAAGGGGGAGAGAGTGATCTCAAAATGCTACTATAGACATGAAAAATATCCTGATCAACTAACTTTGATTCTTCTTTAATCACCCCTCTATTAACCATTTAATTAACTCATCTTAATTGCTTTGTTAATCAAATAAATCAAATTTATTTGATTAAATCATTATCCTCTTTTGATTAAATAAATTATTTTATTTATTTAATCCTAAAGTTCATCTTTAATTACATAAACCAATCTTATTTAATCAATCTCTAAAGTCCTCCCTTTAAATTAAATAGATTCATCTTTAACACTAACATCATCCCCTTTAGCTAAATAAATCAAAATATTTATTTAACTAAGTCTAAATCATTTTCCATCTCCTTTTGATTTATTTTAATCCATAAATCTAAATCAAATAGGTCAAATCACCTAATCTTCACTTAAGTTAATCAAATCATGATTAAATCTAATCTTAATCCATGTCACATCCTCTAGCTTTTCCCACTTGCACAAATAAATCATTTAATTGATTTATTAAATCTTCTAATTTCCATCAACATGGCATGAAGGTGGAATATTCCCCCATTTCAAATCTCCATCTCAAATGACTTGTCCCTTCCAACATAGAATTAACTCCCCTCTTACATGTCCCCCACTTGGCATTTAAGACCCTTTCTTCTCCCTCCAACAAGCCAAATTTCAAATTTGAAAAGCCATCTAATGTCATTTATTGGCACATTTGTCAAAATGTTCTCACCCTTCATCCTCTCACATCTTGACAAGTGGCATCTTGTCATTGGCTCAAGATTAGTCCCACATTCATCCATTTTTCCTCTTCTTTCATCAAATTCTTCTATAAATGGAGAGGCTATCCTTCATTTTAATCATCCACAATCTAGAGAAAAGTTACTCTCTTCACATTGAGAGCTAATTTTGTCCACTTCATAGCATAGCATCTTCAAGGCATTTTGATCATTGAGCTTGTCAAGGGTTGGGAAAGGGCTACTTTTCATATCAAAGTGGCACCAATCCACTATGGAATAGGTATACATTGTGCTTCTTTTATGCTTTCAATTACTTGGTTTTGTTATTTTGTTTATGAGGTATGATGTATTATTCCATAGGAGCATTTGTAGGTTTGCATAGCTTGAACTAACCCATTTCTAATGAGTATTGAGGTTTAGGCTATTTGTAGATTTATGGTGCTCACATATGGCACTAGAAGGAGGGCTTGAACCTCCATTTGAGTCTTAACATTTGTTTTGTGTTTTGATACATGTTTGCTTTATACTTTCATATCTGATGCAATCATATATCTGATATACAATCTAAATTTGTTGTGGAATTGTGTTTACGTTTATAGAAGTAGCCTAACTTACATGTGTGTTGAAAGCTTGTTCTATTTCTATTCTAACTTACATAATTGTGTTGCTACGGTTTTCCACAGCTGGGGAGTGGTAGTTGTCCCATTTGTTACATTCAATGCCGAGTTAGATGAAAAACCACCAATGAACAATGTTTTATAAACGGATCCATTTTATGCATGCATTTCTACATAATTTGCATATATTTCTACATCTAGTATTTGCTTCATTTTACGCATATATTTCAACAGATCCATTTTACGCATTAAAATTGCCTTTTCTTGTTGTTTTTCTTCATGTTTCTGGAATCAAAGACTTAGACCCAGTTTATATAAGGTCATTAAATCCGATTTAGATGGGGGTGCATATGCATATGGGCACCCAACAATCATTTTGGAATCCATAACTTGAGGATGTGAGGTGTGGACCCCATCTTAGATTTGATTTACTTAGGCTAACATACGAACATCAAAAGTATTAATGTTATGGTTGCCTTATCCTTAGTTGACTAATTCATGGAAGAAAGAAAATGCACAAGGCTTGACAGGGGAAGATTTGGACCTACTACGACAATGAATTGGATCATAAATTTTTATCGACTCCATTTACCATATCCCAATCTCGTTGTACGATCCAACTAACTCGAGCTTGGGTTAAAATTGAACACAAGGACTTGGAATCTGAGCTAACATTGTATAACTTGGTTGTAGTTAACTTACCTTCAGTGGGAAACATGGAAACAACACCCACTTGTTGTCTCTCTTGACACTTGGTAGCAGGAACTCAAGTGCTTTTCACATACGATATGGAAGCGAAGCCTCGACTTTTGCAATAGGTCCTATGATGCAGATAAATGCAATATTTCTTGGCCTGGTTACTACAGTCTTGACAGGTAATAGAATTTAGATTTAGGTTCATGGTTGGGATAGACGCCACTGCCAAAAGTCCTCCACCACCGATTACGCCTCCAACCCCAGCATCCTTACCATTATCAACCTTTCTCAGCTGTAATTAATCACTAGTGGTGAACAATTCAATTCATAGTTGTCGCATCTCTCCTGTGCTTCTTAAGCGGAGATTTCCATAACATGCATTTGGGGAGGCCATAGCGGCTCTATCTTTAGACTTCTCATGACCACGAGTTGTCTGTATTAAGTGTTCCCTATGCAAATATACTAGTCACGCCACCTAAAGTCCATGATGGATATTGCATAGGGTATTTATTTACAAGCCACATCATGCCTTCTCTGCACAATAAAAGACAAGAAAAGATTAGGATGTGTTGAATCTTTGAAGTTCAAATTTGTTTTACTGCAACATGGTCTTTTAGGTAAGCTCGTTATATCAATCGCTATAGTATTTTAGGTGAACTCATTGTATAAATCACTGCATTAATCATTGTTAATCTTTGTCATCACTTTTATTGTTTGATGCCCTGGAGGTTCATGTTTCATACCGATCAATCACTTCTTTCCTGAACTATCGCGTGACTTCACTACTTATATGGAATGTTTAATCTAATTGCATTTTTTTGGCACTGTCTATCCTCATACTTAATGTCCCGTACCATTGATTTTCATTCTTTAAATGCTTAATAACTATCGACCTACTGTCTTTGATTGGCACACAAAGATTGAGACATGGTAAAGGCTACATCTCCCAACTTGTCTTATATCATGAATATTTGTAGTATTTGGAGTGTTGTCTTTAAATTCTCTTGACAGATTTAGAAATTGTTGTCAGAGATTTGAAATCATTATCAACAACTATAGTGATTTGGAGATAAAGCCTATATTTTGAAATTTTGATCCCCTTTTTTTTTTAAAAATCTTTGATGCCCTTTTACTTGCTTTCTACTTTTGCAAGTTGAGGGAAAGTGGTGTTTTCATTGGCTTTCGGTTGTTTGAGTATCCCAACCTCATTAATGAGGGAAAAGCATATATATAAAGTCTATTGCAAGTTAGAGCTTTTTTCTTTTTTGGAAAGGGGTAATATTAAAATTTGTTGTCATTTCTGAATTAAAACTAAAAAGATTTGCATGTTTTTTTAGTTTTTGTTCATGATACAATCATCATATAACATAGATAACTAATGCACTTGATGTGTGATCTTTTTTTCAAAAGTCTGAATTATTTTTTATTTCACAAGTAGGACATTCAAAGGGCAGAAGTAGTGGGTTGTTTCTTTCTAATGGTATTTTACTATTAACATTCAAACATTGATGTATAAGAGATTTTTTGGGTCATATTATTTCTAAAAATTTTGTGTTGATAGGTTAAGGTTGGTATTGGAATCAAGCATTGGCATCAAGCGAAAGCAAAGCGAGATTGGAGTTAAAAGAAATTTTGGCATTGAAACTTGAAATTCATAAAGCGTTTTTAAATGCTTTAAAGAGCTTCCATTCTATGCTTTAGTTTTCTGTTTTAGATCAACTCACATCTTTTTGGGGCTCTAAAAAGAACATTTCAATCTTTGCTACAAAGGGCTTAAAATGAATCTTAGGACAAACTCACTAGATTTTTTTTTAGGCTAACAATTGAACAAGGAAAATTCCACATTTGATTTGGTGCTATAAAAAGAAGTCATTATTGCTTTGTGGACTTAAAATGAACAAGTGCTACTCTGTCTTGTAATTTCTTACTCAAAGTAATACCATCAAAAGGATGTATGCACTTCTCTCACGCCTCACGATGATCTTGAGAATCAAAAGGCCTTTTGGTGATCTTAAGTTGGGTAGAGTAATTGCCTACACATTTCATTTTGGAATTAAAATTGAACAAAACATCTTGCGATTGTAAGTGGAGGGTATTGCGTACATTCTCTCTCTTTGTGTTGCAACAAAGATTGATTGAGTAACAGATATTACTTGCTTGCTTTTTTTTATCTTAGAGGGCTTGCCTTGTGGGAAAAAATACTCACCCAAGGGAACGACTCAACCGGTAACACACTAAAGCCAAGTGTATTTCTAGCCGGGATATAAAAGTGGATATTGGAACAAAAGCCAATATCACATGGTTGGTTTCAATGAGAAGGGAAGAAATGGTCTCTCACCACATGGATCAATCCCTATGAATGGAAAGTCCGAATTAAAACCCTTGTTTTAGAAAGGCCAAAATCCCTATCTATTTGTTGGTGCAAGAACGGTCATTTTGAAGCCGCCCTACACTTTTACAGTTTTTAGTAGAAATGGAAAGTATTCCATGGGATTTTCATGGGTGTTGATGCTTGGCTTCCCTATATAAGTGAGTGTCATGGAGGGGGGCCAATGGGGTCAAGCATCTAACCATTCGCTAAAAATAAGTGTAGATGGACTTGTCCAAATGGGGACTCAACAAATACAGTCTTTCATAGCCATAGGGTTGTACTTGTTCTTTCTTACAAAACACTTTGCTTGTTCCAAAAAATTGAAACAAGCATTTAACATTATCATCAAAACTTCAAAACCTTTAGGAAGCAAATACAATTGACCAAATTCATGTGTTATTGCTTATTTGTGGGATTTTATCCTTAAACGTTTCTAAACACTTGATTTACATCTATGTTTGCTTGCTAGAGTCAACAATAGGTAACTCTTGCTTTGATTTCCTCAATTTCCACATGATACACTTTGTGGGATGAGAAAAAATTAAAAAATTAGACATCTAGTTTAAAAACCTAATCAAGAAATGTTTGTGGTAAAATGAATTCATTAAGCAAAGACTAAAGATAATTGAATCCCACACATGTGCCCCAAATTATTTCACGCAAGATCAAGATCAAGAAACCAAAGGTAAAAGCTCTTAGTCCAAAAGATCACCAAAAGCGTCTCTCAATGTTATACGAATTCAGACGAAGACTGCTTTTTAACTTCTAAAGGAAAGCTTCAAGAAACAACCCAAATTTGTATGAGTTCTTTTTTCAACAAAATCCAAATCTTTTTTGGTAATTTACACACCTTGTCTAGAGAAAAGCATGTTCTTCAAAACTGGGGTCTAGTAAAGCAAGTGTCTTTTTAGGTAAACATAGGATCAAAATAAAACCTTCATCCATCTTTGAACATCAAACCAAAATCATCTCATCATCAACTCTTGAAAATCTTAGAAAAATCCATGTTAAACTTTGAGCAGATCATTTGAAACAAATAAAAAATCATCTTGTTTGATTAGATGTGTGTAGATGCATCCTTCTCCACATATTTAGTCAAATTATCAAACCTTGTGGACAAATTTATCCCTTGATAACATCCAACATCTTGGGGTTTAGGAGTTCATAATCCAAAATCAAAATCTAATAAAAAAATAATCTTGTTTGGTTAGGTGTGTTTAGATGAATCCTTCTTCTCACACTTAGTCAAATTAGCATCTCTAGGACAAATTTACTCTAGGACAACATCTAACCTCTTAGATTTTATGAGTTCCAAATCCAAATCAAATCAAATCTAATCCAAATCAAACATCAAACATCAAATCCAAGTCCTAAAGTTTAACATCTCCTTCAAGATTTCTCAAGTTCTAATCATCCATATCATCCACCTTTCACACATTTCGCCATCATACCTTTGATCCTTAAATCATCCTAAATTTTCTCTTTTGTACCTAAAAGTTAGATCAATCCAAAGAATTAGAGATTCATCTCTTACATTCTTGAAAATTGATCCCTATTTTATGGTGCAAACTAGATCGCAACACAAGAGAAACATGGAAACCAACAAAGAAACATCTACTTTGAGTGACTTGAGTCAGACCACTCCTAAAATGAATCGCATTGGGTCTGGTAGTCTCATGATTAACCTTCCTCCATTTTTTCAAGACCATCAAGAGGAAGGTGTCCAAATAGAGGATATCACTAACAATTCCTTTGGAATGACACAAGAAGAGATCACCGAGATAGTCCAAAATCCTGAGAATCATAGAATTATCAACATCATGATGAGACTCAATCCCTCACTATACATGCTTGAATTAGAAAAATGAGGGGCTAAACACCCTTCTAATTTTGATATGAGTACCATTGTGGAACCATATTTTTGGGTCACGCCTCCAATTTCATCTACACCCCCAATCCAAAACATCACTCAAAACATCCCGCAAATCACATCATCCATTGCTCCAACTCAACCCATTGTTAATAAGGGAAGTGCATTTCTCAATGCTTTACAAACACCCCCCCTTGTCAATAGTCAAGATTTGGACACAAACACCATCTTGGGGAAAACCGTACCCCAAAATCCATTACATACATACGTTCCCCTCACTTTTCATGATCCCAATGACCCATCATCATCATCCTTTTGTGCAACACCTCAAACTTCTCTCCCCATAACCTCATAAGGAGAAAGTGATTTATTTGGACTAGGGGGCATCTTTGACACTACATCTTCATAATTCCCCCAAGGGAGTATGCCACTCACATTTCCACCACTTCCACCATTGCCATCAATATCCACACTGCCTCTTGGTTTAGGGCTTCCCCATCTACCAAACATCAATCAAAAAAATCAAATCAACCCACCGATCATCAATCAAAACATCATACCAAATCCCCAAATCTTACCATCAATATCACAACAATAGATGGCAACCACACAGGAAATCATCACATCATCAACCATCCCCCAAACGTCTCAAAACATGGTCTCACAAGGACCAAGCATATCAATCGCACCATCCACCACTCAAAACCCAATCATCAATATGACGGTGCCTCTCATTACCACAACAAGCACCATTCCAAATCCACCTCCACCACCACCACCACCAAAATCGAACACATCAATCCAATACAATATTGTGTTGCAAGTTACTCAGCAGGCTACTTATCAAAAGGAATTACTACAAATCCAAAATTGACAAGCTGCACAGCTAGCCGCCCAAGCTGCTCAAGCCACTCAAGCCGCCCAATAAGCACAACAAGAACATTAGGTTGCACAAGCCCAAGCCTTATTACAACAACAAAAACAAGCCGCTCAAGCTACTCAGGCTGCATAGGTTGTACAAGCTGCACAGATTGTACAAGCTTCCCAACAAGCTCAAGCACAAGGTCAAGCCCAAGCCCAAGCGCGAGCTCAAGCTCATGCACAAGCCCAATACCAAGCTCAGCAAGCACAAGCACAAGCACAATATCTCACACAACAACAAGCAACTCAATAGCAAGCATACCAACAAGCGCTAAAACAATACCAAGAGTAGCAAGAAGCATCCCAAGCAACCTTATTGCAACAACAACAACAAGAAGCTCAGAAACAAGTGCTACTAGCACAGCAACAATAGGACCAACAACAAGCATTGTTGGTACAACAACAATGCAAGCATATTTGGCATAGCAGAATGTGCAAGCATCATCCATCAATACACCAACCAATCCACCAATCCCACCGACAATCGAACCACCGCAAAACACCCTCACCCCACCCCCTGATCCGCAAAACGATGTAGCAACACAAATCAAGTTACTCTCACAACAAGTAGTTAATCTCCAATAAGGGAAAACCATAAAAACACCCAACAACTTGTGTCCCTATCTATTTGATAGGAGCCTCATAATGAAACCATTCCCAAAGGGATTTGAGATCCCCAAATTCGATAAATACCGTGGGATGGGAAACCCTGAAGATCACATTAGGGAATTCCAGGTTCATTGCATGGAATTCGCACATGACGATACCTATATGATGTAGCTATTTCTTAGAAGTTTGGCTGGCCATGGCATGGAATGGTTCTCTTGCCTTCCTCCTAGCATCAAGAAGTTCCAAGAAATAGTCGATGCATTCATCAAAAACTACACATTCAATATCGGTATGGATGTTAGTTTAGAGGAACTCTCAGCTCTAAAACAAGGTAAGAATGAAGCATTTGCTTCTTTCTTATAACGATGGTGATCCAAGGCCAATCGGAGTAAATGGGTCATGCCAGAAGAACAACAAGTGTGCACCATCATATCCAATCTTGAGGGAACCTTGGCTTTTCATCTCAAAGTGCAAGGAATCACCACATATGACCAGTTGATCTCGAAGGCACTCAACATCAAACGAGCCCTTATGACACAACCTGGAGGATCACTCACATATCCCAAACAACAAAAAAATCGTCCGTACACAAGTTACAATGAAAAACCTCACACATGGGAAAGGAATGAAAATATTACCAACGATGGTATCATCGACGCCAAATTTGTCATCAATTCTCCTAGGAAAAACACCCAAACCTACCAACAACCATAAAACAATGATCAAAACAACACCCAAACCAATGCGATATCACAACACCAACCAACAATCAAGCAATCAACAACATCAATGATCAAAGGGGACCACCCCAGCAAAACAAAAACTCCCCCAAAAGGAAGTACACTACCCTTGGGGAACCACTCGAGGTCATCATGAAGAAATTAATAAACAAAAACTTCATCAAGGCTCCCACTTATGAGAATTACCAGGAACCAGATGTGAAACCACCCTAGTACAACAAAAACTAGCTCTATGACTTTCAAAAAATCAAAGGGCGTACCACTAACAACTGCATGAGGTTGAAAAACCTAATCCAAGACCTCATTGATCAAAAAATCATAAATGTGGAGCAGCCAGCAGGAAATCAGAACCTCAAAATCTACACGAATCTGATGCCTAACCATAACAAAGGGAACAATAACACTAATAAGGGGAAGGGTACCTTCAAGAGAATGAATCATGTGTATGACCATGTTTTCGCATCCTTGGATGACTATTGAACCACTATCACCATCAAAGGATCCCATGTTGATTGTGGAGTCACCTTAAGAGGTGGAAAAATCACCATTACAGTCTCATCTCAGCCAAATAGAGCACTCACACCCAACCCAAAATCTGTTCCCAGAGGTTACAATGTCCTTGATCAGCTAAAAAGAACCCCAACACAAATCTCCATCATGGAGTTGCTAAAAATTTCATCCACCCACAAGAAAATCCTTGAGGAAGCATTGGCTTCATCAACCGTCCCTACAAATCTTGATGCGGAACAATTCCAAGCTATGGTCGGAAACATCATCAATCTAAATCTCCTTACATTCTCTGATCAAGACTTTCCTACTCAACCATCTCACAACCATGCACTCCATTTAGAGGTCCTAGTGCATAAAAATAAAGTCAAGCGAGTCTTGGTGGATGGTGGTGCAGGTTTGAATATTTGTTCCCTCAAGCTCATTAAGAACTTGAGAATTTTAGAGGATTCCATCGACAAAGGAAAAGGCATAACAATCAGGGCATATGATGATCAAGAAAGAGTGTCCCAGGGCACAATCCAAATCCCTATTCAAGTAGGGCCAGCTATAATGGAAACTACCTGTCAGGTCCTAGACCTTGACTTGCCTTATAACATTCTCCTAGGACGTCC
>VDFB02343878.1:0-45216 GCA_007258455.2 Sequoia sempervirens | reverse complement strand
CCATCTTCTAAATCCTCATCTTCCCATCCATCCATCCACTAATCCTTTTCCATCTTCTTATTCTTATCTTCCCATCCATCCATCCAACAATCCCTTCCATCTTCCAAATCCTTATCTTCCCATCCATCCATCCCCTAATCCCTACCCATCCATCCAAAAATCCTTTTCATCTCCCCATCCTTATCTTCCCATCCATTCATCCTATCATTCTCCACCTCTTTATCTCCCTCTTCATCCATCCTAGCCCCTTTCCATCTTCCCATCTTTATCTATCTGTCAATGCAATCCCTCAAACCATCTCATCCTCATTCCATTTTATAATCCCTTGTCATTGGTATCTAGCTATAGGCTACCCCCATGCCATCCAATGCCATCTATCTCACCATCATCACTCCCAACTCTTTCACACATCTTCCCAATCTCCTATCACTTTTCATCACTCATCTATCCATTGTATCATCCTCCCAATTCATATTTTGATGATTTGGATAACTCTCCCATTCATGAGCTTCACATGATCACCATCATCCTATCCACACAGTCCATCCTATCCTCATATCGGCTCCATCATTGCATCTACTGATCATGGTCATCTCATAATCCCTTATCCATTATCTACCATTAGTCTTTTGTCAAAATATGTTGCCTCTATGCTTTCACGTAGGCAAGGCCATCTTTGATGAGCCCCCAAGGCTTTTGTCCATCTATTTGTGTCAGTCCCTATCATTGGTCTGAGTCTTCATCATCCTCTTTCCGCTTTTATCCATGGTCTATCGTCAGTATTTTATCAAACTACGAGGTCTTTACACTTTCACATAGGTAAGGCTAATCTTTAATCATCCCTCAAGACCCTAGGTCTATCCTAGTTTTGTGTCATTTTGTCAAGAGTGTCCCTATCCAGCTGGTTCCTAACAGCAAAATCCATTGGTAACTTAAGGTTCAATTCATTTTGAGTATCCTAAGTCATGTTGATCAAACAATCTACACCCATCTATCTTTGGTCTTAGCAGGACGTATCCTTCCTCATATTAGACCGCATCAATCCCATCTACCTATTGGTCTTATGGCAAAGGATATTTGAAATTTATTGAGATCTTTTAGTGATTTTTCATTTTGTTTATCATTTGAGCTTCCTATTATACCTACTCGAGGTTTCCACGATCCATCATATCATGGCATGCTTTGGGTTGGTAAACATAGGGGCATATCTTGATTTCTATATGATCTTGTCTTCCTAGTTGTCCCACATAGTTACCCACCAAGATCCTTGGGGTCTTGTGTTATGCTAGGGGATCCTTTGTTTTTGTGGTTTTCCAACATTGGTCCTACCAAATCCCCCTGTGACTTTGAGATGTTGGACTAACCTTTTGTTTGTTGCATTAGTACCATGCATGCAATACAAAGTCACCTTGGTTCCTCATACCCTGATGCATAGTATCTCATGCTATATCAAATTTAGTGCTCACTACATGGAAATTTTGATCCGGTACTCCCAATCCCTTCCCATCCACTCACCCTACATCTTTCTCATCTGTTCATCCTTTATCACCCCCCATTTATCTATCCCATCTATTTTCACCCCTCCACTTGCTCCATCCTCATCATTTCATTATCTCTTCAATATTCTTAGGATAATATAGATTTTTTATTCTAAGCATCTTTTTCTCCATCTTCATTCATTTCAGTAATCTCATATCTCTAGCCAACCCTCACCCATTCAATCTAGCACAAATCATCCAATCACATTTTTGGTCTTTTTCCTAGTCTTGCTACAAGCCTTGATCTAATCATCATCATCATTGGGATGTATCCTTCCCTATCCATATGTTGTTTCAAGATATATTATTCCCT
Source organism: Sequoia sempervirens (assembly GCA_007258455.2). Lineage (NCBI taxonomy): Eukaryota > Viridiplantae > Streptophyta > Pinopsida > Cupressales > Cupressaceae > Sequoia > Sequoia sempervirens. The sequence goes on along the minus strand of VDFB02343878.1, from coordinate 43,365 downwards.
CATCAACAACACTCTCATCATTATCCTCAGTGGGATGTATTCTTCCCTATCCATATGTTGTTTGGGATATATAGTTCCTTCATCAACAACACTATAATCATCATCATCGAGATGCATCCTTCCCTATCCTTTGTGTTTTCTTGGGATATATCCTTCCATCATCAACAACACTGTCATCATTGGGATGTATCCTTCCCTATTATTGTGTTGTTTTGGGATATATCATTCCTTCATCAACAACAATCTCATCATTGGGATGTATCCTTCCCTATCCTTGTGTTGTTTTGGGATATATCATTCCCTCATCAAAAACACTCCTATCATCATCATTAGGATTTATCCTTCCCCATCCTTGTATTGTTTCGGGATATATCATTCCCTCATCAACAACACTCCATCCACCATCAATCCTTCTCGGATTGCAACTTTACTGGGGCAACATCATATCTATTCTTGAATCCATTTGTGATTGCTTTCCTATCATCTTTTCCTTCCATTATCTCTTCCTCATCCCATCCCATATTCTAATCATCATTTTGCATCATCTTCCCCCTCTATCCTTGCATCATCTCATCCATTTCGAGAGAACACCCGTGTTCTCTTGAAACCACATGTCATCTCAAGGGGGCATCCTCCATCCCAATCTTCATCTTCATTCCCATCATCTTTCTTCCTATTCACTCCTTTGAATAATTGGGGCATCTTCCATAATCTAACCATCTTCTTCCAGGTGCTATGTTTTAATCTTCTTTGAAATGGTGCTACTACCTAACACCATCTCAAAGAGGGGAAAAATGTATACATTGAAAATTGACCACTTTCATTTAGTCAATTTACCCCTAATTAAACCAATTTCATATCCTCTATATTAATTAAATAATACCCTATTATTTAATTAATATTCATTATCACTTATCCCTTTATCCTAATCTATTTCCTCTATTTTCCTAAATCCTAGCCTAAGGTAAACAATTTAATTATTTATCTACATCTATCCTACCTTACCCCTTTTATTCAATAAATTAAATAAATAAATCTTATTTATTTATTTAATGCCTCAAATGTCACATCCTCCATCTCTTTTCATTAACCACTAATCCTAATTCCAATCCCCACCTAATCTACCCACTAAGCATTTGTGCACACTTAATTTATGATTAAGTGGGTCAACTCTTCCCATCACATCAAGCACATGGGCTTTGTACCCTCAAGACTACAATCTCCCTCTCAAGCCCTCTCTTTGTGCCACTTGGCACAATCCTATGGATTGAGAGATCCCAATCGTCCTCAACCATTGATCTCCATCAACTAATCTTCCCCATTCATCCATTATCCTCCAATCCTATTTATCCCAACACTTAGCCATTTTCATCTCTCACCTATTTTTCCATTGGAGCGCCATTATGCTACCAAAATTTTGAGTGAGCACACAACCCATCACACATCGTGGGCACATCTACACAACAAGAGGCTTGATACACTAGTTTGAACTCCTCATCGCCCTATCTTGAGTGTTGTTCTTATTTTTTAGTCTTTTGCTTGATTTTCTTGCATTTGTAGTAGGTTAAAAACATTGCACACAACACTAAAAGATCACATTTCATTAGTTTACATCATTTCAAAATTCAAAACATATATGCTGCTCTCTAGTGATTCAAGTTAAAAAATTAGATTAGTGTTAGCTATTTCCTTTATAAAAATGTGACTTAGTGTTGAAATTTCATTATATGGTCCCAATTAGGGAAAATCATGATGTTTGTTCCTCTTTGAATGCGTCCCTCTCCAAGTGGCCTATTTTTCTACTTGATAGGGATGAATCTCTAGTTTGGGATGGGAATGGAAGTGGTCACATATTGGAAATAAGGTTTGGTTGAGTCAAATATTACCTAAATCTTATTGTAATGCCCTAGATTTTACACTAGGTCATTAGCATACAAAATATAGACCAACATTTTTTTGATATGGAATTGATGAAACATAATTGCACAATAAACCAACATGCACAAGGTGTCACATGCAACTCATAATGATATATTTTTCATGCAAACCAAAAAAAACATGAGAACACAAGAGAAAAATTAACTCTACCTTGGGTCATGACACCAAGGTTGTCGTCGAAAATGAGACATGAAAGAGAGAAAAAATTCTTAACACCACTAGAATACCCTTCAAACATCCTTACTAACTCAACCTCAAGTTTTTTGGGCTACGACAAGAAGAAGGGCTAGAACAACCAATTTGGGCTTCAAAAAGAAATTATTTGTGGGTCAAAATTTATGGTTTAATGTTTCTAATTCCTCTTCAACCTCTACCCTTTGCCAAGAAAAGTGGAATAGACCCAAATACACATTATGCCTTTTCTCAGACTAAATGATTGGATTAAATTGTGGGCTAAATTTATCCTTATAATTCTATCTTTTGTTGACAAACAGGTTTGGGCTAATCTTCAAGAATTTCACAATAGTTTCCTCAGTTTATCCTTCAAGTGTCAATCCAGGGGCGTAAGCTTGTGAGCAGTGTTATGGTAATCTACCTAAGGGATGAAACTAATGAACTAAGGGAGGATGGATGCATCTCAGATTCAAAAGCACACTTTGAAAATGAATGAAATTCTTTCTTGAATTATTGCTTACCTACTTCAACCAATCTATCTATTTTTTATTAAACTTGAATAACAAAAACTCAATATATTATGGTATACACTCTTTAGCATAAATATTAACAACAACCATTACAATGGTAAAAGAAAGAATTTAGTTGCCAAAGATGTATTGAAAGAGTGCAAGTGACAAGAAGTTAAATTGCAATAGGAGGTTGGAGTGTGACATGAAGATAAAATGCGACAGGAGGATGGAATACAAAAGTAGAGAGATGAAAGTGAATGGAGTGCGACAGGAAGATTTACAAAATGAAACACAACATAATATGAAATGAGAAACACGACAATTAACCTGCAACCGAAACACACTTCTTGCTCCTCATATGACAATTACATTCCATAGAGAATTCATTGCAATTATTTTAATACCAAATTAATCACGCAGGTTGTATTATCAATGATCTTTAAACTTGAACAAAGATTAAACTAAATCACGACATACCTGACAACATACATTCAACATAAATGAAATTGCATGAAATATGAAAGACTCAAGCTAATAAACCATAAAACCATCTCACCAAGCTTCCCGAGAGGGGGCCCTTCCTCTGGTCCATAGGGTGAGCACAAAAGAATGTTTATGCTATCTCAAACCACAATCAATGCAATTGATATTCAGACTGAAAGTTTTATGTATACTTTATATATTCAATTTAACTCGAAACACACACATATATAGGTGTGTATGTTCATTGGTCACCACCAAGTAAAATGATAAAAGAGACACAATTTGTTATCTCCGATGGCCAACAAATTGGACGATTATAGTTTTTGAGTTGGCCGCAAACCACAAACCCAAGATAGTTTCAAAACAACTAGTTTGAAATAGGAAATAAAAACAAAAGCAGGTAGACTTTCTTCACACACAACCCTTGTTTTCCATCTTATGCCTTTCAATATTTTCCATTCATAGGGTTGGTTCCTTCTCCACATTTAGTTCCTGTAGCAAACCATCCAAAATACATCATTACCTCAACAATTTTAGCATTCCAAAAGTATTATCTCCTTTTTTAAAACATATCAAATATTATTTATTTCCCTAACAATTAATGGCAAGAAGGACTTAGGAGAAAGTTAAAATGGGAATGAAATAAGGGAAAAAGGACATAAGAATTGAACACATTTGACACCCATCATTTCCCCCCTAGCTTTAAGAATTTGCATGTCCTCATGCAACTGGTGAATACAAACTAGGTGAATGAATTGTGCACCAGTTACCTGACTTGGCCTTGTTGTTTCCCCTCCAACTATTACTTTCTGTTGGTTACCTGTTGTGGCTGGTAGTTGAGTTCCCAATTGTTGATTTTCCTTTTGTAAATTTGTAATGATTTGGCAGAGTTGATCGAATGGGATAAATGGTTGAGAGTAATTTGCCTTTGGAGTTTCATTAGGAACAACAACAAGAGACTTTGATGCCTCTATATTGGTAGCAATTTCATTTTTCTCCTGAGATGGAGTAGGGCCTTCTTTTATACCTTTAGCTTCTTCAATACCCTTGTTCTGACAAAGATCTATATCATATTGATTACAATCCTCTTCCTCCAAAGTGTGCTCATTATCATTCAAACTTTCCTCATTATGTTGGATTTTTGTTTCAGGAAGAGTTTCTTCACCTACTCCATAAGCCATTTCTATACTGGCCTTAAGGGCTTCATTCCTCCACATATTCTTAGGGTTCTCCTCATCTCCAATTTTTTGGTCAACACTATGTGGTTTCTGACTAGTGATCATATGATCAGGACATTCATTTGTCAATGTAGGATCCTCTATCTCTTCAGAAGGAAGAGTCTCTGTTTGGGGTTTCTTGGCTTGCCATGTCTTTTTATGCTGATTTTGACGTCTAAGTTCCTTAGTTGCTTTGCTAGTTCTTTTACCAAAGGATTTTATCCCTATAATTTCCACATCGGTTCGGGAATGAGTTGCTTGCACTAACTTATCCAACCTACTGGAAGTTCTTCTTGTGCTCCACCTAACGATAGTTGGGGTTTCTACAACTTGTGAAGTTGAGGTAGTCTTAGGGCTAGGGCTAAGCTTTTGCTTTTTGGGGGTTTTTCCAATAGGAGTTTCTTTTGATTTATTCTTTTTAGAAGATTCCCCAACGAGGGTTTCTTCTGCAACTGGTTTCTTTAGTTTTTTTCTTTTTTAGAAGACTCCCCAACTAGGGTTTCTTCTGCAATTTGTCCAATAGGGTTTCTAGTGTGTTCATGACTCACAAAAGCATCCCATTCTACTGGAGGTTGTATAGAGTAGAGGCCATGCATAACTATTAGCTTAATTAACCCATGATGGGCAAGGGAATTCACATGGCCCTTGTGAAATTGACTACAGGAACACTTTAATGAACAATGCAAATAATATGGAAGATTAACAAGTTGGAAATTTCATAAATACAACATGAGATGAATATGATGGGCATGAATATACTCATATCTACCTTTACAAGTAATATACTGCATTAAAAATTTAGCTACCTCACCCCACAGACATGGAAAGGACTTTCGTTTGTGACTTTGGCCTTGCACATATTCGACATACTCTAATCTTGGAAGGAACTACTTATGGTGGAGCTTAAGATCCGTAACCCTTGTGCTAGAGTTAGGAAAGAACAAATATCCTATATGGTGAAGGCCAGTGACCGAGGCAATTGTCTGAACTATGACTAGAAACTGCAAACCCCTTAAAGTAACACTCTTTTTATGAAACCCTGTTGCGAATTCCATGACAACATTCTCATCAAAACCACATAATTTCTTGAATTATGACATCCAACTAGCCTGTTTAAAAATCTTATATGCTTCTTCATATACAAGGGTTCATGCCTAGTATGATTGCCTCCCATGGCATTGAGAATGCAGTAGGAGCTTCGCCACCGGTTATAGTGGCAAGCAGAATAGTAGGAGATGGTTAATCAAAAATGATAAATGGTAGGTTATGGGTAATAATAGGTTAAGGATTATGATAACCATGTGAGGTGGCAAGTGATGCGAAATTACAATCAAGTAAAGCTTGACCAATCTAGATAATGATGAATGGTTAACCCATACCCCCCAACTTAATGGTGAACTGTCCCGATCACGTCAAGTAATTATTAGAGAAATAAAAAAACATTAAATAAGTTTTTAAAAAGAGAGAGAATACTCCATGATACCAATAATCGTGAGGCGAATGGCTGGTGATGTGATGGCTAGAGGAACGATGGTGTGCGACTCGAGCTGGAGATGACGTCATGAAAAAATACAAAGAGATTCACACCATGAAGAATGATAAAGCAGTAGTACGGAAGAAGAGAGGCAGAGTGGAAGTGGAGTGGATGTGAAGGAAAAGACATCGACAAAAACATTAATGTAGAGGAGATGGCAAGCGGTGATAAGACTATGAGACCCACATAGCTGAACCATCCCATGGAATCACTCAGAGGTCAAGTGATAGGAGCCAAGAAAGTGGCATGAAGAAAAGGTCCTACTGCCAAACCGAAGTGGTACAAAGGGTCCATGAGCAGAGACAGTGACAGGAAGAAAAGAAGTTTCATTCGCCCCAAAAGGTGCTAGGAACTATAAGAAGCTCTTGTCGATAGGAGATATTACTGACTGATTGCGTGATGTACTATGTGTTATTTTATTTTATTTTATCGACAATAGACCGCTGGTGACCTAGTTTTTAGCCTGCCACCACCTAGAGGCATCGGTAACCCGATTTTCACCTCTAATTTATTTTAGCAATTAGCATTCACTGGAGACTGGTTTTCAAACGCCAACTGGCCAAAATGCCCAAATGTTTTCACTGTTGGATCTTTTTTTTTAAATTTAAATTTAAATTTAAATTTTATCATTTCTCAATCTCAGAGGAGGCCGAAAGGAACAACAATAAGTTCCTTCGCCACATCACAAAAGAAGGTCTCCTTTGAAAAAGGCCATTTGTAGAGTTTCATACAGTGCCCATTAACAAGAAGAGTGATGTGTTTGGAATCCACAGTACACAGTTGAACAACATTGTTATCATACACAGTTTGAATTTCATAGGGATCAAGCAAGCGAGTGTGGAACTTTCCCTTGAAGTCCTAGAACTACAAGTCATAGAGTAATGCCCAATCCCCTGGTTGGAATGTTTGGGACCGAATGAAGCGGTCATGCTACTACGCTCTTTGCTTTTGTATCACCTATGTATGGAAAAGAGTCTCTTGACGCATTTCATCAAGTGAGTGGAGTTGAGAAAGTCTCTCATTTTGTGCTTCACTGAGGCTCATTCCAAGTTGAAGGGTAGTGCGTAGAGTCTTCACTTTGAATTCAAGTGGCAAGACAACCCTCTTTCCATAAACAAGCTCATATGGTGTCATCCCCATGGTTGTCTTCCAGGTTGTGCGATAGGCCCAAACTACTTCAGGAAGTCTTTTTGCCTATTCTTTCTTGTGCAATACCACTGTCTTCATGAGAATATTTTCCATTTCTCGATTGGTTACTTCCTCCTGTCCATTGGCTTGCAGATGATATGGGGAAGAATTCCAATGCTTAATTTTGTATTCTTGTACCAACACTGTAATCAAGTTAGAGGTGAATTGTGCTCCTTGGTCCGTGACAATTTTGTGAGGAACACCGTACTTGGTAAAAATCTCAGAATACAAGAAGTTAGCAACCTTAGTATCCCTAGCATGATTTAAGGCTACTACCTCAACCCATTTAGTGACATAATTTGTACAAACCAAGATATATTCTTTATTCTGAGAGCAAGGATTAATGGGCCCTACAAAATCAAACCCTCACTTTTCAAATGGTTCTATGGATAACTGAGGGTGTACGCACATTTCATCAGAGTAGGTAGGTCATCCCATATGTTGACATTTATCACAATGTTGAACATAACACTTACTGTCCTTGTAGAGTGTGGGCCAGTAATAGTTGGTGGTTAAGATCTTCTGAGCAGTCCTATGGGCAGCAAAATGTCCTCCACAAGGTTTTGTATGGCATGCATGCAAAATTTTGAATACATCTTCTTCAAGCACACATCGACACATGATATTGTCAAGGCCTCAACAAAAGAGCATCCCATTACTCCACGTGTAATTACCATTGAGTACCAATAGCTTTCGACGTTCCCTTGGAGAGAAATGAGGTGGGAACCTACAAGTAACCAAGTAGTTTGTCATGTGTACCAAGGACTTTTGTTGATATAGCAAAAAGATATTCATCTAGAAAGGTGTCATCAACTGGAGTTGGTTCATCTTCACGCTGCAGTCTGGAGAGAAAATTGGCAACCACATTCTCTCACCTTTGTTTTTTGAGGATAGTAATATCGAACTCCTGCAAAAGAAGTAACCACCGAATCACTCGCCTGGTAATGATAGGTTTGTTCATAAAAAATCTAATGGTAGAATGATCTGAATGTACAAAATTTTTATATTTGGTGATATAGTGGCATAATTTATTTATTGCATAAACCATGTTGGTGCAACCAAAAACTCTTTTTTTAGTAAAAGTATAATTTACCTCTGCACTAGTAAAATTCTTACTGATATAATAAATAACATAAAAGAGGGTGTATTCCTTTTGTCCAAGGATAGCTCCCATAGAAGTATCCAATGCATCGGTATGTATATGAAATAATAGTTCCCAATTTGGTCCTCGTAGCACAGGTGTTGTGATGAGCTTACCTTTGATTTCTTCAAAAGCTTGTTGAAATTTTGTTGTCCATGAGAAATTTGAATCCTTTCCTAGCAACAAAAACAAGGGTGAGGCAAGCTTGTTGAATTTTTGAATAAACCTGGGATAATAACTAGCATGTCCTAGGAAAATACTTACATCCTTTAGACAAGTAGGCACAAGAAAGTCTTGAATAATCTTGATCTTTTTTAGATCTACCTCAATTCCTTTTTTAGAAATATAATGACCCAACACAATACCTTCATTCATTAAGATATGAAACTTTTCATGACTCAAGGAAAGATTAGTATCAATACATCATTTAAGTACCTTCTCAAGATTTTCCTTAGCTTCCTCATATGTGTTACCATAAATAGTAAAGTCATCCATATACACTTCTACGCAATTATGAATTAAATCAGCAAAAATACTTAGAACAACTCATTGGAAAGTAGCGGGTGCATTACACAATCTGAAAGGTAAGAAATTATAGGCAAATGGTCCTCAAGGGTAGGTAAAAGTAGTTTTTTCTTGGTCTTCCAAGGCAATGCGGATTTGGTTATACCCATTGAACCCATCAAGAAAGGAGAATAACTTTTTCCTAGCTAAGGTGTCTAAGACTTGGTCAATGAAAGGAAGTGGGAAATGATATTTCTTAGTGGCCTTGTTAAGGGCCCTATAATCGGCACATATTGGCCCCTTTCCATTATTTTTAGGTACTACTACAAGTGGGGACACCCATTAGCTGTCTGATATAGGGTAGATAAACCTGACATTGAGCAACTTCTGAAGTTCTTCCTTAACTATTTCTCGTAAAATTGGGTTTAACCTTCTCTGGGGTTGTCGCACAGGTCTACTCCCTTCCTCTATATAGATATGGTGTGTACAAGTAGTAGGATGAATACCTCTCATATCTTGATAATCCCAAGCAAAGGCTTCTTTATGGACATTCAACATCTCAATGAGTTCTTTCAATTGGTAGGCATCTAATCTAGGATTGATGTTGAGTGTTTTTCCAAGTAAGATTTTAGTAGCTTAGGATTGTATAGGGGTATCTATGACAAGTAGTTGTGAATTAGACAAAGATGGATCAATATCCCTAGACATAAAAAATGGACAGTATATACAATCATGTGGTAATAATTGATGCAAATTAATAAAGTGTTGGACAGACTGTGAACTACCTACTAATGGAAAATTTCCAAATGGGCAGTTATCATTTATGCCCATAGGAAAAATCATTGTCTCAAGATCACTATAAACTAAATAACATTTTTGTAATAAATGATTATTAACAGTGTCTTCTGAAACATCTTTAAATTCCCTACTTTGATCTATTGTCAAAATAGGTAGAGACTCCTCTATGTTGCTATCGATCCACAAAGGATCCTCTGTTTCTAGTAATGGTTGCATTGGAGGGTACAATGTTAACTGCTTCATTTGCTCCCCTTTCGAGATCACCATATTTTCAGACCTGCGATCAATGAAGGCATTAGTAGTAGCTAACCAAGGTCTTCCTAAAATCAGGGGGTATCCTCCCAACTTAATCTTTGGTTGCAAAATCATAAAATATGTTGGATACTTCCAAGACTCAATAGAAATAATGATGTCTTCGATCATACCTTCTACTTTCGTGAGGGAACGATCAGCCATTTACAAGACTGTTGGAATAGGTCAAAGTGCTAGCCTCTCCTTAGTCTCATTAGTCATTACATTTATAGCTTCTCCTAGATCCACAAGTGTATTTGGAATGGTTATGTCACCAATTCATACCTTAATGATTGGACTACTAGGATCTGCATACTTAGGGACTGAAATCTTTCCCAACATCAAGTCTGCAAGTTTTCCAATGACTTGGCTGTCTTGGGGTCTTGCTTCTTTTGTTGCTTCCTCCCACAAAGTTCTTTAACTGCCTTGGTGTACACATGAATATCTTGAAAAGCCTGTGGCAAAGGAATCTTAATGTTAACATTGTGTAATTCATTCATAAAATCAAAATCAGAGTGAAATGCTTCCTATTGCTTTGGTTGCTCTTGCAACCTATCTGGAAATGGAGGCTTTGGTTTCTCTTCTTCGGGCTCAACCAGATGGTCTTCAACTTCTGTTATGGTCAGTCCTTAAAGGTTCTTCCTTGACCTTAGATCTACACCTTCAATCTCCAATGCATTGAAAGGATAAGTTGGGAATCCTATCACTTCATTATTATAAATTGGTTGAGTCACCTTATTGTTTGGACTGGGTGTTGATTGTGTAGGAATTGGTGTGGCTTTTGGTGGTTGGGTCAAACTAGAAGGTTGATTAGATAACGAGATAGGTGGTAAGAGTTGTTGGTATTTCTGATATGAATTTATTGTTGGAGGTGGTAGATACGGGGGAAATGGATGATATTGTGGATAGGGTGGTGGTGGCACTCGCCATGCTTGCCATAATTATGGAGTAGATGGATATTGTTGTGACTAATAGGGGTAGTATGGAGGGTGTTTCCCATTTCCATACCATCTAGATTGGTTTGGGAAGGAATTTTGTTGAAAAGCATTTTGGGGTGCAACTTGGTAATCAAGTGGGGGCATTGCTCTTGGTTGCCACTGTCTTCTTTGGACCATGAAGTAAACAGGTTCATCTGTATATTCTACCTAAGTCATCCCTACAAGAAGAGGTTTTAGAGTAGTATCCCTACTAACTTCCTCTAAAGAATATATCTTTTTTCTATTATATGGACACTCCTCACCACTGTGCTTCTTTCGATAACGGGGCAAAAGACAGCTAGGGCTTTTTCAACCGCCTCCTATTTTATTCATGTATATAAAGTGTCTATCTATTTACCCATATGACTTAACAAATAAATCTTAAGGCCTTCAAGTAGATTACCTATCTCATGCTTGGTGATGCCTGTTGAAGTTCCCACAGAATACAACTTGCTTGGATAGTTCCTTCCTGAGCGCTGAGACCTAGAATAGTTCCTACAAATATCATAGATATCGTCAAATCCCATTTTAGAAATATTCCCTTTTACCTATTAAGTTTAATGCCTCCATAACATCATCTCTTATGCCTCTAAGAAACAACATTTTAACAACATCCTCATTTAGTCTCGGTTGGCAAGATCGTTGAAGACTGAACATGAAGCATTCAAAGTAGTCCTCCACAGACTCATATTCCTTTTGTGTCATGCAAAAGATTTCGTCCCAAACCTCCTTTGTTTTTCAATACTCCTGGTACTTGTTCAGGAATAACTCCATGAATTCCCATGTCTTGATATTCTCAAGGTTCATAAACCATCGTAGGGTTGCATCCTTTAATGTGGCTGGGAATAGCTTGAGCTTCTGCACGTCGCTTTGATAATCATAGCTATGACATGACACATCAAATTCAAACAAAAAAAATTAGGATCCTCAATCGAAAGACCATGAAAAACAGGCAAAGCAAAATGACAAATGATTTTCATAGGGGCATCTTGTTCAGGATGTGTGATTAGAAACTCAAAGGTACAGATTATTATTGGCCAATGCCCTATTAAGATTGTTGTTATCATTGATGATGATGATGTTATTGTTGTTGTTGTTGTTGGGATCCATGATGTTTAATTCCAAAGGATTAAAGTAGGTTCTAAATGGCTCTTGGGTTTCTTTTGAAAATGGACTAGCTTTCGGCCCGTAAGTTTCCCAAAAGAACTTTTCAACCTTTTTTCATAATATTTTAGAAGAATTTGGATGAGTACCTGCAGGTGTCTCAACGGTAGCAAACTCTGACACACTTCTCAATATCAGGTTTGGGTAACTCTAAGGTTTGTGATTTAGTTTTCAATTTCCCTTGTTGTGAGCTGCCTCCCTCAACTAATGTTTTTGGATTATTTTCTAATTTTTCTAATTGTATATTACTCCCTTTGTCCTTTTTAATAAATCTCCCTCTACTATCCCTACTACGATTCATGCACTTAAATGACTTACAACAAAGAAAACTAAGGGTAATTATCCAAATGAGATTGAATATTGTGTAGACTTTCTCCTTAGCACAATGCTCCTATCTTAGTTCACTAGGCTGATAGCCCTTTAACACCATCCACTGACAATGACGCCAAAATGATTCGATTAAACTATGGGCTGAATTTATCCTTATAATTCTATCTTTTGTTGAAAAACAAGTTTGGGCTAGGGTGGTCCCACAATACTGGTTTACAATTTTTGGCCAAACTGGACACTGAAATAACTTTTTCTAACTAAATCTTTTCTTTCAGGCACCTATAGTGGCCAAACCATGAGGAATTTGAAGATGATGTGAACTAGAGTTTCGTGAAATTTTGTCTATAGATTCTAAATACATTTTTTTCAAAATTTTTGGAACCAGATTGCACTTCTTTTTCCATATCCTTCGAAAACTAGTTTTTTCAGAAAATAACATTTTTAAGGAGTGACGCTCACCGTATAACACAACTTTTTTCCATGAAGGATAAAATTCTAATTGTTTCAAATTTAGATTTTTAACTTTGATATCTAGTGCTTCCACTTGGTTAGATATTTTTTATTGAATAGTTTTTCTTTAATCAAGTTTTGAAGTCAAACCAATTACAATACGTAAATAGGTATCAGAATGCTTAACTTTTTTGTATGTATCAAATTTCAATTTTTTGTTGGATCAAGGACTTCAATATTTGGTGCACTCCATATTTTTCAATTTTTTTGATAATTTGCTATTTTTCCACGTAGAACAGAGCTTGATTTTTGGTGAAAACCTATGTTTAATAAAACTAAAAAATAAATACATAATAAAACCAAAACATATTAAAATTATAGTTGTTGGATAGCTTGTTTTGAGGACTACTTGATTCCCTTGGTTTAGAAGTCCCCAACATTTTCATCTTCTTAAGCTCAAGTGCAAAATTCTATTTTTGGTGATAGAGAGAGCAGAATCGTGGAAAAGGGGTTCGATTGAACTGTGGTTCATTCAAACCCCTGCTCATGAAGCCCTCAAAAAGGGTTTTACATTTGTGTTTTTTGGCAGGATGCATTAATTGGGTTCGCTCAAACCTAGGTTCGAGCAAACCCTCTTTTGGTTCGTTCGAACCCCAAGAACAAATTTCTTTGGAATGGGGTCATTTTTTAAAATTTTTCCTTCCTCATTCGAATTGTAAACCACTTTTGTGGGTTTATCCGCTAATCTTCAAAAATTTCATAATAGTTTCCTCAGTTTATCCTTCAAGTGTCAAACCGGGGGCATAAGCTTGTGAACAGTGTTGCGACAATCTACCTAAGGGTTGAAACTAATGAACTAAGGGAGGATGGATGCATCTAAGAATTTAAAACACACTTTGAAATTCAAAAGAACACTTAAAAAATGAATGAAATTATTTCTTAAATTATTGCTTACCTACTTCAACCAATCTATCTATTTTTGATTAAACTTGAATAACATAAACTCAATATATTGTGGTATACACTCTTTAGTATAAATATTAACAACAACCATTACAATAGTAAAATAAAGAATTCAATTGCCAAAGATGTATTGAAATAGTGTAGGTGACAGGAAGTTCAATTATGACAAGAGGTTGGAGTGTGACAGGAAGATAAAATGTGACAGGAGGATGAAATACAACAATAGAGAGATGAAAAGTGAATGGAGCGTGATAGAAAGCTTTACAAAATGAAACACAACATAATCGAAAATGAGAAACACGATAATTAACCAACAACTGATACACACTCCTTTCTCCTCAGATCACAATTACATTCCATAGAGAATTCATTGCAATTATTTTAATACCGAATTAATCACACAGGCTGTATTATCAATGATCTTTAAACTTGAATTAAACTGAATCACGACACACTTGACAACATACATTCAACATAAATGAAATTGCACGAAATACGAAAGACTCAAGCTAATAAACCATAAAACCATCTCACCAAGCTTCCCGAGAGGGGGCCCTTCCTCTGGTCCACAGGGTGAGCACAATAGAACGTTTACGCTACTCAAACCACAATCAATGCTCTCAATATTCAGACTGAAAGTTTTATGTATATTCTATATATTCAATTTATCTCAAAACACACATATATAGAGGCGTGTATGTTCATTGGTCACCACCAAGTAAAACGATGAAAGAGACATAGTTTGTTATGGTCAATGGCCAACAAATTGGACAATTATAGTTTTTGGGTTGGCCGCAGGCCACAAACCCAACATAGTTTCAAAACAACTAGTTTGAAATAGGAAATAAAAACAAAAGTAGGTAGACTTTCTTCACATGCAACCCTCGTTCCCCATCTTATACCTTTCAATATTTGTCGTTCATAGGGTCGGTTCTTTCTCCACATTTAGTTCCTATATTAAACCATCCAGAATACATGATTACCTCAACAATTTCAGCATTCCGAAAGTATTCTCTCCTTTTTGAAAACATATCAATATTCTTTATTTCCCTAACAATTAATGGCAAGAAGGACTTAGGAGAAAGTTAAAATGGGAACGAAATAAGGCAAAAAGGACATAAAAATCGAACACATTTGGCACCCATCACCAAGTCTAAGGTTTTGCTTGATATTTGGGCCCTACAACAACACCAAAACACTTCCTCATAGACCATAGGCTTGCACATGGAATTGGAACTTGTTAACTAGTCCTTAGTTCCTTTAGGCCTTCATGATTTGTGGTATAATGTGAAGCTCCAACATTCGCTCATGTGTCTCAGACTTGCATTGGGACTTGGAACCTTGGTTCTAAGTCCCTAATTTGACTTGGTCCACATGACCCACTACACCAGAAATCCTAACGACTTTCTTA
Organism: Sequoia sempervirens; assembly: GCA_007258455.2. Classification (NCBI taxonomy): domain Eukaryota; kingdom Viridiplantae; phylum Streptophyta; class Pinopsida; order Cupressales; family Cupressaceae; genus Sequoia; species Sequoia sempervirens. Next base: position 28,290 of record VDFB02343878.1, on the reverse strand, counting down.
ATGCATGAATGTTGGGAATCTATGTGTAGTTAGGACTTGATCCTAAGTCCCAATTCCATCTCGACTCTTACAGCCTACCAAGTAGCTTCCTAAAGTGAGACTTATAATTACACCTGACTTTGATAGATTTTGAGGTTTGAAGTATGCTCCAATTCTCGTGGCTTGACCACATGAAACACTTATAAGGACGGGGTCCAAACTTCCTCACGAACTTGGAGCCTTTTCCTCTAACCTCGTCCCATGAGATGGGTGTTTTTACAATCTTATTTATAGGATTTATGTATCATGGTTTCTTCAACACTTTACCTCTAAATCTCATCCCATAATTTTGGGAATTGACAACTCCAAGCCTCCTATAGCTATCCCCTACCCTTAAAATTTAAGGGTCATTTTTTTTGTCAAAAAGCCTTAGAATAAGTGAAAAATGGTTCTTAAAGAAAACACATATCTCAAGGAAAATATAATTAAAAATTCATGGAAGAATCCATAACTCCACATATCAAACACTTTTTTAGAATTTCTAAAATCCAACAAAGTAAAATAATTAATTTCCTAATTATTCAAGGACAACCATTTATGGATCTTGAAGCATCCTTCCCAAATTTTTAAAATTTAAAATTTAAAATTGAAAAAATACCCCCTACTCTAAATCTATCCAAGATTACGCTTTTAAAAAATACATTTTTGAAAAAATATATGGTTTAGAGAATGAATTCACATATTTTATTCAAAAATAAAAAAAATGTAAATTTCCAAAATGCAAGAATACCCTTTTGGCCTATTCTTACCCAACAATACTCTTTTCACATTTTTTTTCAAAATTGAAAAAATTTGCTAGAGTTTTGGTAGAAAAATCCATTTTCCAAAAATAGTTTAAAAACATAAATTTAAATTTTAAAATTCACTTTATAAATTAGAAGGAAGGTATAATTTACCTAAATAATTCAATGTAATTCTTCTAATGATTTCTTTTTTCATATCAATTCAATCCAAGCAAGCAAAATACCAATTTTTCTTTCAAATGAAGGGTTTTCAACCAAGTTTGCTCTCTAATTGCCAACATGAAACTTCATTGGAATCACCTCAATGGTCATACAAGGAATATCTAGAATACACCATCAAAACACCTTGATAGAATGGCACACCTCAGCAAAACCTTTGGTGCAATGGTTCAAAGCACATGAATCACATAATACACTGATGAAACACTCAATACATCATATATCATATGAATCAAATATCACACAAGGAAACACAAGAGTGGGAATTATACTTGTGGCTTTCTTTGGATTGTAATTAACAAGTAGGCTATTAGCTGGGATATGATTCTAAAGTTAGGAAAGATAGACTCTTCTCATTGCATTATGTATAAGGAGGTCAAATCTAGTAATCATCTATTTGTTCTTTGTGATTTGTTCCTATCCTTGTGGCATTAGTTTTTGGTAGATGGGGTTTATTTTTGGTCCCTTTCCTGTGATTTTTTTAATTTAATTTAATTTTTTTTAGTATTAAGTATGTGTATTAACAAAATATTCAATACATAATAGTTAGATTGTTTTTATAAATGATCAACACATAGTAGCAAGAGTGTATTTAGCAGATTGGAGTGTACATTCCATGTAAGGAAAATATATAAGGCTATGAATATTGTATACCTAATCTATCATATGCTGCCATGCAAGGAAGAAACAAAAAAACTATACATATTATCAAGTTGAAGTATTTCCATAGTTCTTACTTTCATTGCACTTGTCCCATTCAAATATACATAGTGGTGGTTCAATCTCAGATAGGATGGAGTTGAACCTTGTTACCTCTATTATTATGTCATCATCATTATTCCTATAAAATTTTGGGCCATGTAGACCCAACTAATTCTTTAAAACATCTACTTTATACTTCTTATTGTATCTCCTTTGGAACTTGTAGTAGTCCTCCCTGAAGGGAAATTTGTCCTCTAAATTAAATGGCCAATGTCTAGCATATTTTATTTCATTCTTGTTGATCTCCACCTTTTCATTCTTCAATAGCTTCACCAAATTTGACTTATAGATCTGTAAAGTTATGGTTACCTACATGGAGACATTAAAATAAATGAGTCTTCTAGTAGACTCAGTACGGGTTCGCTTCTTGCCTTGAAAAATTTCTTCATTCCTCACTTTCCAGATAAGCCATAAAATTTCAATTATTAACATTAACCAAAATAAGTTTACATAACTTTCAACCCCTTCTATTAGCCTTGTCAGAATTTCCTTTAATTTTATTTTTTCCAATTTCACCCTAACCATTTAAATCAGAACATAACATAAACCATAATTCTTTAGCATTTAAATAGTCAAAAAATGCAAGAAAAGCTTTTTGGTTTCCTGTAAATAACACATAGCTTTGCATTAATATCTGAAAAATACAAAGGTAATTTTTGTAAAATAATTTTCCATTTAAAACAAGCTTTTTTAGGTTCCAATGAACTATTCTAGTTCCAATTAAAAACTTTCTTCCATAATTTTTCATTTTTATTGTAATTCCAACATTTTTTAGCGTGTTCAAAAATACTATTTGAGTCACTTAATTCCTTATAGAGTGCTTTGGGTTTCATTTTAACCAAGGTAGAGCCATCTTTCCACTTATAGTCAGTCAAATAGTTGTAGCTATGTTTTGAGCAACAACTTTTAAAAGCTACAAGTTTGGGAATTGAGTTAGATTCCCTAAGCATAGTGAAAGTATGCCATTGAGCCTTAGGTATTTCATATTTAATGCTTAGTGAATTCTAGTCTTCTAGATCATCATTCAAATAAATGTCTTTAAAACATGCAATGCCTTTTTTCCCAAGCTTTAGCCGAATATCCTTGCATCAGGGCTAAAGGTTTACCTTTGTACTTCAAGTTCCACCAAATTGAGGAGTTGCCACAAATTTTATTTTGGGTTTGGCTAAAGTTGCATGGTTCTTTTACAATTTCCTAGGCTTTCCAAATGGTCTTGAAGAAATTTGAGCCAACAGGTGAAACTAAGAAGTCACCTTGCAAAATGTCACCTATCAGAAGGGACTTCTAGCTTTTTTCCTTCTTCGAGATGGAATTTTGAATATTATTTCTAACAAGAAATTTCAAGGAAAACATCCTTCACTTGAGTGAATGATCAATTTGACAGCCAAAGAAATCCCTTATTTTTTCAAATCCTTGATCTTGAGCCCACCAATTCCTTATGCAACACCATTCCCATCTAATAGTATGTTTCTTCCTCTTTCCATGACCATTTGACTAGAGGAATTGTCTTATTTTCTTTTGAACCACTTCCAATTGATATGTACAAAAGATCCAAATAGAGGAATTATACAGACTATATGAATACATGATAATTTGGCATACCTAGAACCTCCCAACAAATGAAAGCTAATGCTTATTCCAATAGTCAAGTTTTCTAAATTCTATTTTAGATTTTACCTAATCCCACATTTCCTTTAGATTTGGGTTGATTGCGAAGGGAATATCCAGATATCTCACTTGCTTGTTGGGGCCTCCCCACTGGATCCCATATTTGAAGAACCACTCAAGTGGTTTGGGGAACCAACTCAACAAAATGGATTTTTCCTTGGATATTTTAGCACCACAAGCCCTACTTCTTCCAATTTTTGCATAAGATAGTCTAGGTTTTCTTCATCCAATTTTAATAACATGGCAATATCATTCATAAAATGGATGTTGATTAGCTCATTACCATCAAGAAGTTTAAGTCCTTTAACATAGGTGCTGAACAAATTATCCCTTACGTACATGATAATTTTGGAGATGGGGAGCTCCTCGGGTGGTGGCAATTTTTCAAATTCTGAAAGGTGGGAGATCAGGATGATGCTTTAGGCGGTAATGGCGGATGGGTTGTTGATGAGAGGGTGATGTCAGGCGGGGCCCTTGCTGTAGGTAAGCTGAGTGGGTCCCCTTTTGTGGCTAAATTTTTTTTCTGATGGGAAAGGGGCTTCAAAGAATGTGTGTTTGGTTCTGGCTTTGAAAAAGTGGTTCCTAGTTCTAATAAGTTAGGGTTTGGCCTATCTTCAGATAGGTGTGATGGGACTCCTGTTGTGGAAGGTCTTGGGTTTGACAAGACTAAGAATGATTTCTTGTTGAGCTCTTCTCTCGAATGGTCAAATCTGTTTGGTTCTAAGCCTAATGGAAAAAGTACTTCCCCTCTGGTGCCTTTTGTTGCTAATAAAAAGACCAGTGAGTACTCTGTTTCTGTTCTAGATTGTATTGTTGACAAAAGAATGTCTAATATGGAAATGTCTCTTTTGGGTAAATTTGTTGGTCCTCGGCCTCATATTGAGCTGGTGCACAAGTTTACTTTAAATCGTTGGAAACCTAAAGGACAAGTTGATGTGGCTGCTATGGCCAAAGGTTTCTTCTCTTTTTCCTTTAACTGTGAAGATGATATGGTGATGGCATTGACGGGTGGCCCGTGGCTTCTTGGAAAGTCTTCCTTAATGCTGAAGAAGTCAGAACCCAGCTTCAATCTGAACTCATGCTCTTTCTCGACTGCTCCGATTTGGGTTAGATTGCCTAGCCTCCCATTGGAATTTTGGCATGAGGAGGTGTTTAAGGGGATAGATAGTACCTTTGGATGTTTTCTATCAATAGAACAAATGATGGCTTCTAGGAAGCTACTGGTTTATGCTAGATTTTGTGTGAATGTGGAGCAATCAACTGATTGTCCTTCTATGATTAAGATTAACTCTAAACTTGGGGTGTGGGAGTAGATGGTTGAATTTTAGTCAAATCCCTTTGCTTGTTTCCATTGTAAAAAAGTTGGCCACTAGGCTAAAAAATGCCCTCTCAAAGTACCTAAGTAGATGACAAAGCAATGGAGAGAGAAAGAGAAACCTCCAGCTCAGGAGGTGGAGTCTGTAAATTCTCTTGCTTAGGAGGTGGAGCCTAAAGGTGTTCCCTCCTCAGAGGTTTGTGAGGACACACACCTAGATGAGGCTGATAAGGTGGATTCTTCTGAATGTCTACCTACTCAGGGGGAAATGGATCAGGATATGGGACAGGTTGAAAAGGATTGCTCGCCCCCTGTGTTTATTGAGGAAAGGTCTGTGATGTTGGAGGAAAATCATTCTTATGTGATTGTTGAATCTAGATCTTCTCCTGGGGGGATTCCTCAAAGCATGGTATTGAAAATAGAGGGGTTGGAATTGAGGCCCGATCTTATGGAGTTTGTGGAGTTGGAGGAAGTGGACAATCTGCCTTACACTTAGGTCTGTGGGCTTAATAGGAAGAAACACTCTCCCTCGCTAGGATTTGTGACAAGGAATAGGTAGAGGTCAAATTGTGGGTCTGAGCCATGTGGTAGAGGATGGCCTCCAACTAATGTTGCTAGGGAGAAGGAGAGTCAGATGGATATAGCTGATGGTACGCAAAGAACTCTGTTGGATATGTACTCTAAGAGCAATTCCTATAAACTCCCATGAAGATTATCTCCTGGAATATGAGGGGTTTGAGTCACCCTCATAAGCATGATCTCCTAGCTACTTTGGTAAGAGATCATCACCCTAATATTGTTTTAATTCAGAAAACTAAAATGGGTTTGGATAAACTCTCTAGGTTGAAAATGAAGCTTTTCAAGGATTGTGGGATGCATTGTTCTAAGGCGGTTGGTGCTTCTAGTGGGATTGTGACTTTTTGGAATCTTAGGGTGATTAGAGGTGTGGAGGTGCTTAATGACAGTAATCATGTGGCTACCTCTTTTTTCCACCTTCATGATAAGTTCTCTTGGACTTTGCCTAATATTTATGCTCCTAATAGTAAAAGTGTTAGAAAAAGGTTTTGGGAGAATCTCGCTTCTTTTAAAGTTTTTCATACCATTGGTAATTGGTTGGTCATTGGAGATTTCAATAATCCTCTGCATGATGTTGATAAGATGGGTGGCTCGTAGAATGTGGATGATAGCAGATTCGATCTAATGCAGTTCATTAATGACTCAAATCTTCTTGATTTGGATCTTAAAGGGGCTTCCTTTACCTGGTCGAATAGGCGTGTGGGTAATGCCCTTATCTAGGTTAAGCTAGATCATGCTTTTTTAACCCCTGAGTGGTTAGTCCACTACTCCTGCTCCCTCTCAGCTCTTACCAGATTGGGATTAGATCACTTCCCCTTGGCTCTGTCTGTGGATTTGTTAGGTGGCAAGAAGAATTTTCCTTTTAGATTTGAGAAAATGTGGACTTGTCATCCCGACCTGGGTAATTGGGTTAAGAACTAGTGGAATATTAATGTGGAGGGGGTCAACTATGTATAAAGTTGCTAAAAAGTTGGCTAATGTTAAGCATAATGTTAGAAAATGGAACTGTACTTCTTTTGGTCAAATTTTTATGGAGAAAGATGGGGTTTCTAGGGAGCTTCACTCTATTCAACAAGTCATTCAATCATCTGGGTATGATCAAGATTTGATGCTAAAGGAAAATGTTCTTCTTTCCAAGTTGCATAATATAGTTGTGAAGGAGGAAGAATTTTGGAAGCAACATTTGAGGATCATGTGGTTGAAAAGTGGTGATCGTAATACTAAGTTTTTTCATATCTCTATGCTGAAACACATGGCTTCTAATAGGATTAATCTTGATTAACTATAATAATCAAGCTCTGGAGAAGGATGTTGATTTGCAGCTTGTTGCTGCTTCCTATTTCTCTCAGCTGCTTTCGGTGGAGGGGGAGCTTGATTTGGCCTGTCAAGAGGATATTCTGAGGGATATTCCCCAGTTGGTGGATGATGAGCTCAATAGGCAGTTACTCTGTATTCCTTGGTAGATGAAATTTGGTGTGTTGTTTTCTCCTTTGAAGGTAATAAGGCTCCGGGCCCTGATGGATTTCCCATGTTCTTTTTTTAGTCTTTTTGGGAAATTATTGCGAAAGATGTTGTTGCGGCTACTAAGGAGTTTTTCAGATGGGTTCCCTTTTAAAGGAGTTGAACTCCTCCTTTATTGTTTTGATTCCCAAAAAGCCTGGTGCTACTTCTTTTGAGGAGTTCTAACCTATCAGTCTTTGCAACTCGATTTATAAGATTTTCTCCAAGGTTTTGGCATTGAGGTTGCAAATTTTTTTCCTCTCATCATTTCTCCTCAGCAGAATGGATTTGTGGCTGGTAGGAAAATTTTGGACTCTATTCTCACTGTTCATGAGAATATTCACTCTCTTACTGTCAATAAACAGGTTGGGTTTATCCTCAAGCTTGATTTACTTAAAGCTTATGATAGAGTGGATTGGGGTTTTTTGTCTAAGATTCTTCTCTCCTTTGGTTTTGGGGAGAAAATGGTGGCTCTTGTTCATCAACTTATTTCGACTCCTCAGTTCTCTGTGCTCATTAATGGGTCTCCTTCTCCTCTCTTTGATTGCTCTAGGGGTTTGTAGCAAGGGGATCCTATCTCTCCCTTCCTGTTTATTATTATGGTTGAGTCCTTGGGTCATCTTATCCAAAGATTTGTTAATTCTGGTCTTATGACTAGGTTAGCCCCTTCTTCTACTAACCTTGTTTGTTCTCATCAACAATTTGTGGATGATTCTCTTTTGCTTGGGCAAGGCGTCTATTAAGGAAGCTAAGGCTATCAAACGGATTTTGAAAATGTATGAGGCTACTTATGGGCAGAAGGTTAGCTTACAAAAGAGTGTGATTTTCTTTTTTAACACTCTGATTCAAAGACAAAATAGGATAGCTAGAATTCTATGCAGTGTCAAATTGGTGAACTTCCTGCTTCTTACCTGGGGCTCCCCTTATGCTCTAAGGCTTGGATTCCTTATGGAGGGGGTTGATTAAAAATTTAATTCCAAGTTGGCTGGGTGGAAGGGGGCTTTGTTGAGCCAAGCTGGAAAAGTTTAGTTGATTAAATCCACCTTTCAGAATATTCCAGTCTATGCCCTTAGTCTCTTTCACATGCTGAGGAAATTTGTGGATATCTTGGAAGGAATTCAAAAAAACTTCCTTTGGACAGGTGTTGAAGATAAAAATAACTCATTTGGTTGCTTGGGATGATGTTTGTCGGCCTAAAAAGGCTGGTGGGCTGGGCATTCACAAAATCAGAACATTTAACATGGCCCTTTTGGGTAAACAGTTGTGGAATCTCTTGCTAGCCAAAAGTGAGTGGGCGAAAATTGCTTGGAGAAAATACTTACATGGTGCTGATGGGATTAGAGATTTTTTATCTCATGAGTTTAATCCTCTGTATGGTTTTGTGCGGTGGAATTGTATGTTGAAGGCTCAGGCTTGTGGCTAAGGGTCTCTTTTGGTAGATGGGTAATGGGAGGAGTATTTGTTTGGGATGATAATTGGTATGGAAATGGGCCTCTAAAGGATGAGCCATGGGCTCAACCCTTTATGGACCTCTGTGTGTGACAGTTTGGCAGATTTGTTGCTGACTATATTGATGGAGGTTGTTGGAGGAAGTTGAATGAGGTGGACCCTGGTCTGGAAATTATTTATAAGGCTATTTCTTTGGTTCATATTCCTTCTTATCCCTTCTCCTAAAGGTTTGTTTGGAAGCCTTCCTCTGCGGGTAACTTCTCTGTTGCTTCGGATTTTCATTTCAATGAATCCTTTATTGGCCCACCTCCTTTTTGGGCCTCTGTTTGGTCCTCTAGATTGATTCCTAAGGTCAACATTTTCTTTTGGCTCTTCTACCATAACAAAATTTTAACTACTGATAATCTGATTAAAAGAGGTTTTATTATGCCCAATAGATGCTTTCTTTGTGAAGAGGAAGCGAAAAATACTTGTCATTTGCTGATTGGGTGTAGATATGTTGGTGTGATCTGGAATCATGTGCTCTCACTTTGGAATCTTAGCTGGGTGTTTCCTAGTTCTGTCAAAGATTCATGGTATCAATGGGTTGGCCCTTCATCTAATCTAGCTCTGTAGATTTTGTGGTATCTCACTTTGCCTCATATGATTTGGTGGGTTTGGCTGGAGCATAACAACATAATTTTTAGAAATTCTGCTCTTCCGCCTTTATCTGTGGCTCATAAGATTTGTGCGGGTATTAAGGAAAATTTTCTTTCTGGGATCTCTTTTTATGCTGGACAAAATATTATCCTCTGTTCCTATGATATCTCTATTGCACAAAAGTGGAAGCTTCCTTGTGATATTTATCTTCCGGTCTCTAAAGGGAAATCTTCAAGAGAAGATGTTGCTTGGAAGGCACCACTAGATGGTTGGGTTAAGATCAATTTTGATGGCGAGACAAAAGGGAATCCGAGACCTATAGGATGTGGGAGAGTGATTAGAAATTCTAATGGTAGGCTCTCTCTACTGTGGCGCTCCCTTTGGGAATCCAAACAAACCACTACGCGGAGGTGGCTACAGCCTATCATGGACTCAAAATGGCTCAAAGAAAAGGGTATAGGAAGGTCTGGTTAGAGGGCGACTATCTGAACATTATAAATAATTTGAAGAATGCTTCACCTCCATTTCAAACTATTGAGGCCTTGGTTAGGGATTCCATTGAAATTATCAATTCCTTTGATACTTGTTATATCTCCCACATTTTGAGAGAGGGAAATATGTTAGCTGATTTCTTTGCTAACTTTGGTGTTAGACAAAGAAAGGAGTGGGATTTAAATGATCCTATTCCTTTTGAGGCAATGACTATTATTAACAATGAATTTTGATGATAATATGAAAAGAGAAAGGGTACTATGTCTGTTGATGATATTGCTGCTGTAGGTAAGCTACTGGATGTGGATTGCATTGGTGAGAAGGATGGTGTTAAAGTTAGTGTTTTGAATGGTGAGGTAAAACTGGTGGGCCGGAGGCTAGAACTAGAAACAAAATGAAAGCTTAGGGCAGGGCCTCTGGTTTAGAGGTGTCTAATACTGTGGATAATGTGCAAAAGATGGCTGCTAGTGAAATGGAGGCTGTTGAGATTCTGAACAATATGTAGTGGTGTTGGCTGATTTCCTTATTTTTGGCTGTTGGTTTGCTATTGTTGGGTTGATTGTTGTGTAATGTTGTTTTCTATTTTTATCAGCTTCTTTATTTTGTAAAGGGTTTAGGGCCCCTTCAAAACCCATTTTTTACCTCCAATCAAAACAAATTATCCCTTACTATGTAGTAAATGGCCTCAAAGGCCAATACAAAGAGAGTTGGGGCCAAAGGGTACCCTTTCCTAATCAATCTTTGGAGCGAAATTGGTTCTATCAATGCCCCATTAATTTAAACTTGTGCATTTACATCTTTAAGAAGGGTATCAATCATATTGTAAAAATCATTAGGGAAACCATAGGATTGCAAGGCCATCTAGATGAAGGGCCATTCAAGTCTATCATAAGATTTTTCAAAATCAAGAAATAACATCCCATAATTTTTTCCAAAATCCTTTGACCAGTCCATGGCTTCCTAGCTGGTAATAACATTTTCTATGATATACCTACCTTCAAATGATAAAGCCAATTTGATTATGGCTTATAAAAGTTGGTAAAATATTCCTCAATCTCAAAGCTAAGGCTTTGGAAAGAACATTGTATGAAACATTTAGGAGAGTGATTGGTCTCCAGTTCTTGACTAAGGTTTTATCTCCTAAGCTTTAAGAATTAATTTTATAATTCCTTTATTTATTTCTTTCCCAAGGGAACCTTTGTCAATTGCCTCCTTGTACACTTGACAAAGATCCTCACTAATCCAATTGATATTTTTCTTCTAAAACTCAATTGAGAAACCATCTAGGCCTGAGATTTATCATCACTAAAGGACACAATAGTTTGAGATATTTCATCTTTGCTTTATCCAACCTTCAAATTTTCAGCCACGTCATCAAAGACTTTCTTTGGTATTAGATTTTTGCAGGTTTCCCTATCCTCAAGCAACCTGAGCCATCAACCTTTTGAAGAGAAGAGGTGCTAGTGGAGGAAAAAATTGAGCCTTTATTTCCTTTGGATCACCTATTAGGGTATTATTGACCCAAAGGAATTTGATTTCTTACTTCATTCTCTTACATTTGAGGTAATTGAAAAAAAATTGGTGCCTTTGTCTCCATTACTTAACTAGTTTAGTCTACTCACTTTTTTCTCACCTTGAACTTTCTTATTTTGCAATCTCCGAAGTCCATTCTTGGTCTTAATAAGTTCTTCACTAATTTTAGAAAAATGAGGGTCATCTTTCCCATTCTAAACCCAAGAGGTTCTCATGTAAGTATTTTTCAAACCTTCTAAAGTCTAAATAACTTTTTTCTTGCCTATTATTTGATATAGCGTAGTCCATGAGCACATATTCTTATTCCACTTGTCTATCTGGTTTAGGTCTTTAAAAAAACACCTATTTATATCTCTTTATTTATATCTCTTAGTGTGTAAATAGCATTGTTATAGTCTTCGTCATTGAGAAGACTAGTATTCAAAATATATATTTTTATCTCTTTTAATATTAGGTTGAGTTTGACTTGAAATTAAGATCTTGGCAATAATAGGATAGTGGTCAGATAAGGTAAAGGGATAAACCTTGACTCTATTTCCCCCATCAATATTATCAAAGAAAAAGAAGTCACTGTTATCATGGAACCTATCTAACCAAGAATAAATTCTTTTGCTACCCTTTTACACATTGCACCAAGTGTATCGAATTATTTGTGGGGTCTCCCTTCACCTTCCAGAGGGTTGGAGAGTTTGAGCTTATTTTTCATCGTTTCAAAGAAGGTCTTTCATTTCCCTTCCATTCCAAAGCAGTGCCTCATGTCTTATCCTTTATATTTTCAATCATATTAAATTATCCTCCAACAAGCCATGAGATGTTTGGAAGATGACACATCCATTTCCATAATTCAATCCTTTCTTTGCAGTCATTAGAGGCATAGATGTAGCACACACCAAATTTTTTGTTATCTATCTCAATTATCAACTAGATAGCCCTGGTACAGGGAGACTCCCCAAATTCAGTCACATACCCAACCCAAGTTTTTGTAAGTAGGATGGAAGCACCCCCTTTCCTTTATCATGTTTAGTAAAAAAAGGGGAGGCATCTTTCCAAATAAATTCAAGTATTTTCAAGTGTAAAGTTAACTGCTTTAACTTCTTGTAACAACATTAAATCTATTTTTTTTTCCCGATTTAAGAACCTTTTGACAATATGTTTTCTATTAGGGGACTCCATTCCCCTAAAATTATAGCTTTCACATTTAATCATCATCAACCTCCATGTTACCAGGTTCATCCTTGATGTTAACAAAAATTTCAAAGCACTTTAGGATGCTTTCCTTTGCTATTTTGATTTTACCCTTCCTTTTAGGGTAGGGGTCAAGTTCTAACTTCTTACTCAACCTTTTCATTTTTAGTCTCTTTTTAACACTATGTGCATCTAATGTGTTTTTGGGGTCTTCCTTTGGCACACCTTCATTTTTTGACTCAGGTAAGGGTGGAACAATTAGCTTTCGGTTAGGTTTCTTTTTAAAGGAGATCAAAGTGAAATAAAAAATCAACCCCCTAGCCTCAAATGGCTCTTTGGGATTTGGATGGAGAGAGGGTTTCAATAATACAAGATCTGAACATGCCTCAAACCCTTTGAGGTTCTTAGGGATTGGGCTAGGAATAGACAGTGAAATAGAACTGTTGTAGTTTCCATCATTATGCAAATTTACGATCTTAGGTTTTTCAATTCTAGATTCTAAAATCAAATCAAATTTAGCATTTTTGCTTATAGCTAATTTAAGGGAAACATAAATTTAAAGATAAATAGAAAGGGACTAATGTTGTTTTTGAATTGCTTTCGAATGCTAGTTATTTAAATTTTTTGGTTAGAGAGGAATACAAGATTTTTTAGAAGAGGGAGGCATTGATCAAAAGGATTTGGGATTTTTAATTTTCTATAAAGAAGCTTGATGACTTATTTTATTGTAGAAGAGGAGAAAGGTTGGACCAATTCTTAGCTATGTCATGGTTGGATTAAATTCCTTCATCTAGGAATTCTCAATATAGTTAAAGAATGTAGATGGAGCTACCTTGATGAAGGTTGGGTCAAAATCGACTTTGATGGAGTGGCTAAGGGTAATCCTAACATCGTGGGTGATGGTTGTGTTTTTAGAGATAATAGGGGATAGCCTTTGATTTTGAAGTTGACATCAATAAAATGGTAGAAGATAGAGCCTTGTTATGTGGATTATTCTTAACAAAAGGGTAAAACTTATTGAATATTAGAATAACATTACCAAACAAACCAGGGGCACAAGCGGAAGGAACAAAAAGCACCAAGAAAACCAAGAAAAACTGTTATGTGGATTATTCTTAACAAAAGATAAATGTTGGAATATTATATAGGTGGAAGGCGATTTAAATTTTTTCATTGTGGTTGTGAAGAGGAGGTTCTATAAATTAGATATTTAGATACCATCCTCTTAAAGGTCAAGGTGGTGTACCCTTATTAAAAATATCACCTTCAATCATATTAGCAGGAAACACGATGCTTGATGAGGGATATTTCTATTTCATTTATTCCATATTTTATCCTTTTTCTTATATTATAATCCCCACCTTTTTGCTCTATTTTCATATTATATCATGTCTTTTTACCACCTTTCACTACATATGATTAAATCAAAATTAGAGACAATTAATTATCTTTAGGTAAAATAAGAGAAAATAATTATGATTATATTTTACTAACAATATTATCATTTTATTGAGAAAATAATTCTTGCAACATGTCAATGTAAAGATAGGGACAATAGACTTCATGTAGCCTATGATTGCACTTGTCCACATATTTAATTCTAGTTGTTAATCAAATTTTAAGTAATTAGTTTTCTTTTCTAGATATTATATCTTTTGTTACAATCAATGAAGTTTTATTTTTGTACTTTGATGATGTGGAATGGCTACAGGACAAAAATAGCCTTCTATACTAATTTTTCTATGATAACCTTTAGTATTTTGGTTTTATATTCTATGGTGAGGAATGACTGCACAACCAAATGACTCCCATATATTTTTGGTTAATTTTTAATAGACTACAAGCCATGAAAATTAGTATGCGTCAATTTTTTTAATTTGTCTATCTCTCATATTAAAGCATAAGAGGCAGTGTTTAAAAAAAGGGATGTAACACTATAGAAGAAATGCTGGGAAAAAGTATAATAGCACAAAGGAGATCTATGCATTTTTTTAGAAATAGAATAATAGATAAATTATTGGAGTCTTGGAGAGTTTTCAATGAAACATCTTTGTCACCCCATGGAAGAGAGGAGGGCCCCACTCTAATGAAATGATGGTAATTTTATGCAAGTTGTTCTAATTTTAAATTAATTTCAATTAATTTAGTTAGAGAATAAATTTTGATAATATTATGTTATTCTTTAAGTACTTTTATGTTTAGTTGTTTGAAATAAATTATAGTTTCACCTACAGTTCTTTAACATATAATTATATAACCCTGTATAATCATTATAGCAATATTATTTATAGTTCCTTAGCATTGTTATTCAAAATCCCTAAAGTAGTTTTAAAATAGTGATTTTATTTTCTAAAATAGTTACATTTTATTTATACCCACCTCACTACCTACAACCCTTACATGTATAGAAACTACACCTTTTGCAACTTTATGCTTTGGTTTTGACACATAGATCAAATTCAAATTTTATTTGTTAAACATTAAATTAATTTTGACTTATGAATGTTGTTGTAGATTGTGTTACTAATATTAGTGTGGGTTTGAGAAGCAAAGAAGGTAGATCTAGCATGGAATGGTGGGGCATTTTTATTACAGAGGTCATGAAGCTTTTTCATGATGATATTAGTACAAAATTACTTGATAATGGGTTGGATAGGTGGTGGTATTTATATTTGACATGTTCTACAATGATGTTTTTAAGTTGAAGGCATCAATATTTTATTTGTTGGGGGTGTGTTCGGATTATGTGTGAAAGTGGTGACAAATGTTTTATTGATTGTAAAATATTTCACAAGTGGTTTTGTATGATACTAGTGTTTATGGTATGGTGAAAAATAGAGTTCAAGGGTGGTTCTTGGTCTAAGGCTAGGACAAAAGGTAGAAGGTGCAAGGGAAAATAATAGGTGATAGAGAATATTATGAAGTAGAGGAAGTGGCATGTGTTAAGGATAGAAATTGTGGTGGGTTTTATGACATTTTTGGAGGAGATTAAGAACCTTGAGCTTCATCTTTGGGTGGTTAGAATTTGGGAGCTTGTTAAGGACATGTATGTGGCTTTGAGTGTGAGGATTCATGCAACCATGACTAATCCTCTACTCGATATTGGGCATACATGGGGAAAGGGGAACATCTTTGACACGGATTAGACTTTTCCCTATACTACATTGTTGTCCAATGTAGCCACTTCCTTTCTACTCCATGATGATATTGAGGAGGCAATTCATTTATTTAAGGTATTTTTTAATTGCCTCCTAGATCATTTACATGCCACTAAGAAAAGGAAACAATGCCTACACCACTTTGTGAAGGAAATTGTGAAGGGTTTGAAGGTGTTTTTTTTTCTCATATTTGGTTCTAACTTTACCTAGATGTTATGCTAATGAATATTTAGATAAGGTAGCAAATGTGGCTCCACTAGGTAAGGATTTTTCTTGCAATAAATGTAATGGTAGGTTTGGAAGCTATTAGGAACTTCTGTAATTTTCCCTAAACCCATTTTTATTATCTCTCTTCTATTCAAATACTTTTTTAAGGGCCATCTATCTATTAGTTTCTAAGATTATGAAAGGTGGTCTAAAATATACATATTCTAATGTTAGTCTACTTTAATAGTTCTATTTTTTGTTCTTGGTTGTCCTGGTCGATGCCTCATGGGTAATACAACTAGTCTCTGGGCTTTGTATGGTTTAATTGTTAGACCTAGCCATGTATTTTGTCAGCTTCTAGGCATTAATAGCTTTTTTTGGTGTTTGGCTTCTAGGCCTTCTAGGTTTATTATAAAAATAATAATCTATTGTTAAAATTTGGAGATAAATAAAAAATAAGTCTAAAATTTAAAAATAGAATTTTATTATTATGATAATTATTTTTTAACTCTACCCTTCTTGGACCTACTCTCATATTTTGGTCTTTTAGTTTTGTTTGTACAAAAAAGTTGCATTTTCAGATTAGGTCTTGTAGTCAAATCAATTCAATTAATTCACATTAATTTCAATCAATTCCTAATGCATTAAGATTCCAAATCCAAGGTGGAATTGACTCACCTCTAAGGTTGTAAGTCAATCTTACACTCTTGCTGATTTGGATTCTAATGTTTATTGAAAAAGGATTGATTTTAGTGATGTGGCCATTAGACCTAGGGTCCCTTTTCAACAAAACAACATGAATAGTGTAGATTTTAACAAAAATGTACATGACTAACAAAAAAAAGACATAATATTCAGACTAGTTTTGTGTGTGTGTGTGTGTGTGTGTAACAAGTTCTCAAAACAAGGTACAAAGCACTCACTTTGCTTGATTTTCTATTTCTATCCCCGATGATACTCTCCCTCCTCAACTAGGAAGGTGAATTATATTTATCCTACATTCACCTCATTACAACATCAAGACAATTATTCTAGTCAAATATAAACACATTTGTATATCAAATTGATGACCATCTCCTATAAATCAACAATATTATAATATAAATCGTGGAGTCTCATTAGTCATTCAAATTCATTCATGCATATCATTTATCTATCCATTGTTTTCTAACAATAATGATAGTCAAATTTTAAATTTCATAGTCATTCTAACATTCAAATCTAGTATTAAATTTTACGTTCATATGAGTGCATGAAGGAACAAGCATCACCTTATAATCATTTCTATTTGAAATATTAAAAAATCAAGTATTTTCATAACATCATCTAATTACCATATTTTATATAATTGAAATATGTCTTCAATAATTGTTCTGAATAAAGGTATGACATAAAAAGCTAAATTTTGATGTAGGAACATCTAGGTCTACATGCGATTGACATCACCAAAAAAAAATTCGGTTTGATTTTCTTGTTTTTCTTTTGATTCTTCTTTTTCTAAGCAATTCCATTTGATTTGGTGGTCGAATTTGAGAAACAGTTGAATGATGTTTTGAACAACGTCATACATCGATTTGCCTTTGCAGTTTGATTCTATTGGATGAACTTACTTGAATATGGACATTGATGTTGGATTGCCACTTTATTATTTGAGTGAGCCTTGTTGAAATTAATGAAATACGACTTATTAAATGACTCGATACATTTGGAAGTTTAAAAAATTAGGGGGAATAAATGTTAAATGATTCCTTGAATGTGGAAGGTCATTGGCATGGGAAGGTAAACGGTTTTCATTAGACTAGGATAGGTAATTAAAAGAAGGCAGCGCCATGGAGGAAGAGGAGGGCAAGGTGAAATAAGATAGGGGGTTGCAGAGAGTATAGAATATGCAGAGAAACCACTCTTATGCACGCGTTATGGAGATGGTATTTCTATAAGGGACAGACAGATGTCACAGGAAAAATCGATAAGCTTTGCTTTTAGTAGAATATCCAAGGAAGATACCTTCATCACACCTTGCATCAAACTTTTCTAAGTATAACATTTACTTCCAAACACTTTGAAGTACTTGATAGGAGGGATCCTTGCATACCATAGTTCATAGTGAGTTTTTGTGCTGTTTGCTCTTGCTTGAACTTTGTTAGGTATATAACTAGGAATCCTATGCAGGAGAAGTCTCATATGAGAGTGCTAAAGAAAGATCAGAGTGATGGAGTTGTCTTAGAGAATGTGATGTGTAAAATTTGAATGAATAAATATATTTGTTTACTTTCAAATTTGAATGTTGTGAGCAATCGTAAGTCGATCTTAAATCGACACAGGATATTGACGATTTAAGAGCTAATCGATTATGGAGTCTTGTAATCTGAATTTGTGACTGGATGAGAAGTGGGTTGAATGTGTTTTGATTTTTTTTCTCTCCATCAAATTTTAAACGTTAAATAATATATTATCACAATCAATCTAAATCTGTCACTCGTCCTTTGAGACCTCCATTGCACACAAAACATTAGTTTTAATGACATTCCACGCCTCTGCACACCAAGGTGCGATTGCTAATTCATATCTTAAACCAACACAATCTAATTATTATTATATAAAATGATAGAAAGAATCTTGTCATCTCTTAATAAAATAATAGTGAATAACAAATATTCATGTGCCAAAGAGCAGGAAATGTAAAAGACGAACATAGCTAACAGTCATCCAACATACATCATATTGTATCTATCAAAAACCTAACTTTATGTATTCCCAATTCAGTTTGTTCGCCAAAATAGCTAGTTCAATTTGAAATCGTCTTTTACAACTTCAACTTTAAGATCAGACTTGGAGCTCCTTCTGAATAGCTGCTCGTCGACCAGCTAATTGTCAGCTGTAGCAGTTACCTGTGTGAGTGGAACAAATTTGAGCTGTGGATGAATGATCTGCGTTCTGTTTACCACTCGGGGGAAATTCATTTGCTTTTGAGGGCATACAGCAAATTCATCGTCAACAATTTACAGATGGAAAATTCACCACGCAAAAAATTAATTGCATGAATTTTTGGCAGTTAATTTTCCATGGCCGTGAATTGCTGGCGGCAGTGAATTTTCCTGCAGTGAATTGTTGACGGTGAATTTTCCATCAGTGAATTGCTGGTGATGAATTTTCCTAGAGCCACTTTTGAGACATATACAGCCTACTTAAATCAATCTCATTGTCCTGCTCCGCCAAAAACAGAACCAATTGTTTCATTACATCATGTTGGGAAAAGGAATAAGTCCTCTGTGGTTTGTATACCACAAAGGAAATAACACTCTTTTTGTACCTGCACATTAGCATGCATTCAAATATGGGGAAAAGAAGGCCACCTGTTTGATAGTTACTTGGATTTAGATAAAAATCCCAAATCTAAAAGTAGGACAAATTGAAGTTAGAACAAAATTCAGAAATATTAAAATAGATGGTGTTTTGGATCATATTGTATAATCTTTCATTAAAAAGCATAAAATATACTTTATAGATTGTCAAGCACCTCATCCCACATCAAAAATCTCATTCTAGAGGGTGGCTCTCATCCTGAAATAAGTTCTTGATTGGGATGACAATTTGGTGTCCGAAAATGTGTTAAGCAGTTAAATTATTATATTAACGAATTCATTCGAATTGATCTTCTGTTCTTAAAAACATCAATGAAATTTGTATTATTAGAAATTGCAATTCAGCAACAGACACTTCACTCGGCCAATTTGAAAAAAGTAATTCTCTACTTGGAAAAAATAATTTTCTCCCAGAATTCTTTCTTGAAGCAAATGGAAACTGTGTCAATAAAGAATTTGCTTAATCCTGGGAGAAAATTAGAGATTTACTTTTTCCAATATGAATGAAGTGTCGTGTCTGTTAGTGAATTGCAATTTCCAATAATGCAAATTCCATTGATGTTTTCATTAACGGAAGATCAATTGAAATGAATTCGTTAATATAATCCGACCATCTCCGCCATTGTGAAACTGCTTTCCCCCTCGCCAACAGAAGATGAGATGAAAAATAGCAAAATGGAGGACGATAAAGTGAAAATAGTAGCATTTTTTTTTGAGAGGGCGGGCTTCTTAAATATGACTTGGGTGGCTGTTTGATGTGGCCGCCTCCAACTCTTTTGCTTTCTAAGTATTCGTTTCTGTTTTGACAAATTAAGTTGGTGATGAATTTAATTTATTTGTCTACTTCTTCCAACTATTCTTATCCGCACTAGTAAGAATATTGATATGTAACTACCTTTCAATTAATATATAATATACTTGAATTATTTAATAATTATTAAATAATATTAATTAATTTATTTATATTTTAATAATTCATATAATTAATGTTTAGATATATCTTTTTTAAAACCTTAATTTATATTAATCATAAATTGATTTATAATAATCATATAATACTATTAACATAGTAGTGAATTTTAAAGTGAATAGGCTAAATATTTAACATCTAAGTTAGTTTGAAAGTCAAATAGTAATTAAAGACAACATTAATAATAATTTATAATATTTTCTTTATGTAAACTATTTGTAATGTTTTTTAAATTGTCATAAAATCATTTAGAGCTATGATAAACCATCAATATGGTTCTATGGGGGGCTTGGGCTTCTATTTTCATGGTGCAAGAGGTCTTATGGGGAAACAAAATTGTGCTACAGATTTAATTGGAACCTTTTTGAGAAAATAG
The DNA here is from genome assembly GCA_007258455.2 of Sequoia sempervirens. Lineage (NCBI taxonomy): Eukaryota > Viridiplantae > Streptophyta > Pinopsida > Cupressales > Cupressaceae > Sequoia > Sequoia sempervirens. Next base: position 8,097 of record VDFB02343878.1, on the reverse strand, counting down.
CAGACTTTTTAAGACTAAAGATTTCAACTGGTGAAATTGGGATGGGATTAGAAATTGACCCTACAACTTAGAAATTTTTTTACCATTTGTTTATCATCTAAAATTTTAAATTCCTATTAGAAAATAAAATAAATTAAATGAGAGAATTTTTATTTATTTATTAATTTTTATCAAAGCACTATTAAAATCATGAGATCGCTAGCTTTGAAATATTCCTAAAAAAATCTTAGCACCACCCACTGCAATTTTTTAGGAAGCCCCCCTCCATCATACATTCATACCTTACCCTTAGAGTCAACTATTTTTCCATTCACAACTTCCATTTGATAAATATTTTGTACAATTAAAATATATTCTAATAATTATGTAATCTCAAAAATCAATGGTCTTTTCATCAAGACATGAAAACTTACTATTGTCAAAACTATTTTCCAAATCTGATTTTATAAGTTGATAAATATTTTGTACAGTTAAAAGATAGGTATTCTAAGATTTATGTGATCAAATTTATAAAACCAATTTTCTTTTCCTCAAGATATGGAAACTTATTATTGTCAAAACCATTTTCCAAATGTGATTTTATAAGTTGATAAATATTTTGTACAGTTAAAAGATATTCTAAGATTTATGTGATCAAACTTATAAAATCAATTGTCTTTTCCTATGGAAACTTACTATTGTCAAAACCATTTTCTAAACCTGATTTTATAAGTTGATAAATATTTTGTACAGTTAAAAGATATTCTAAGATTTATGTGATCAAATTTATAAAATCAATTGTCTTTTCCTCAAGATATGGAAACTTACTATTGTCAAAATCATTTTCCAAACCTGATTTTATAAGTTGATAAATATTTTGTACACTTAAAAGATATTATCTGATCAAATTTATTAAATCAATTGTCTTTTCTTCAAGATATGGAAACTTACTATTGTCAAAACCAGTTTCCAACTTAATTTCACAAATTAATAAATATTTTGTTTAGTTAAAATATATTCTAAGATTTATGTGATTAAAAAATCAATTGTCTTTTTCCCCATAAATGAAAACTTACTATTGTAAAAACTATTTTCCAACCTTATTTAATAAGAGCTGATAAATATTTTATAGAGCACTGACTGCTGGAGGTTTTGTATCATGGTTAATGTTGTTACACTATTCTAGCATTGCAAGGAGAGGCATGTGAGTTTAAATTACAATATTGTTTTTAATTTATATCAATGTCTATTTGGATTATTTGATTGTGCAAAAGATAAAAGTGATTAAAATGATAAGTAGCTTATTTGGATGGTTGATTAGTTTCTCTAAAACAATCACATCTATATCTTATATTTTTTTAAATAATTATGTAATTTGATAAATTATTTTTTCAAAAATAACTAAATTATTTTGATTAGATAATTAATTAATAAAAAATGATTTCATAATTAAATAAAGTTATTTAATTAAAAATATAAATAGTAATGAAAGTCAATTGTTCCTTATCAAAATAGTGTAATATCAAGTCAAATAAAAGCCAGAGACATATTAATTTGTCAATTAGATGGGAACATTCTATTTTCATCGAGAGTGTTTTTTTTCAATTTAATAACGACTTTCCTTTTTCATTTGCATTGTTTTATGTTTTAATAATATCTCTAATTAAATAATTTTAAAGTAAATTTAATAATATCTTTTTATTAATTATTAATAAATATTTTATTACCTTACACCTCTAATAAAAACACAAGTGCTAGTTATAAATCAAACATAATTAGCCCATAGGATTTTTATAAGTAGACTTGCTAGTCCACATTTCACCTCCAAGTCTATCTCACACCTAGAAATAGGTTAAGTCTGCCATCAAGCAGTCTCATCCAGAAAGTTAGAAACTACTAATATAGAACAGTTCAAACATTCATGCTAATATAGAACAATTCAAACATTCATGTGTCATGCCCAAAAATGAATTTTAACTAGAAACAACCCACGTCTAATATCTTAATGGTAAATGGCATTAAAAGCTTGTAAAAATATTGTCTCATGTTAATCAAAAGAGGTAGCCTAGAAAAATAATGTTAGATTATAGGTTTTTTATAATACGGCTCCATATCAAATCTGCACTCATTAAAAATCATATCAAATTTGCACCAACTCCACATCAAATCTGCACTCATAAAAATTGTATCAAAAGCCAGCTGGTTGTGATTAATATCATCGACAATGTGGACCAACAATGTGAACCGACTATGTAAATGTGGTGCCTTAGTATTTATTGTGAATAGTTCTTGATTGATTTTCTATAAATTAGATTGTATTCCCTGTAAAATCTAGAACCACTTCTTGATGGTAGGTCTCTCATAAAAATTCCATCGTAGAGGTGGTCTTCTTCTTATTTTCTCTAACCACATCATTCCTTTCCAAGATTTGACATTTCTTGTAGAAACCATACTAATTGGGTATATGTCTATTTGAACTGGTTTTGATGCATTTCATTTTTTAATTTTTTTCTATGTTAGGGTTTTGTAAATTCTTCTTGCAAATTCTAGTCATTATTTCTCATTGGCATTATCGACAGTATTACATAGTTTTTTGCAGAATCTTGAGGTAAGTCGCTTGCCATGGTTGTAGTATGTTGAATCTTTCTTTTTCTCTGTTTAATTTTTGGTCAAAAGTTTGAATCAAACTCCCACATCCCTAGATATTTTTTTTCTTCACCTTCCCAATCTCCTAGAACATTTGATAACCAAAAAAGTCTAAATAGTTCAGTATGGAATCCCTAATAAACTTTAGGGAAAACCGGTGTGTAGCCTATTGATCCATGTGTGAAGTTTTTTCTATTGATAGTACATTGTGTTCTTCATTCATAGCCAAACAAAATTATTTTATTGCCGCTGGCTTTAATAATCAATTTCAGCAAAAGGATTGCCTTTCAACCTAGACTTCTCCTTTCCTCCCTATGGCCCTTATTAGAAATACATGAAGTATTTTACATGAATGAGCTCCAAAGTGGCAAGTAATTGGATGCATTCTTGCTTGCTAGAGCCCTTGCATTAGTCTTTGACTCAATATGTCGATGGAGAAATTAGACGAACCAAAATCAAACTCCCTACAACTAGTGTTTCAATCTATTCATAGTAAATAACAAGTAGTATTGGGGTTAAATACTTACTAGATTCTTCATCTCGATACAATATTTTTGCAGCCTCTTAAACCAAAATTTTGGTTGCAAGTTAAATTTTTTTTTTCATGCATCAAACTAATCTCCCCTTTAGTCTATTCACAATGAACAAAAAATAGATATATTTTTTTGTAGCCTTCTAGATAAAATAATGCATCGCGATAAGAACAAGGAGCATAATCAATGTGGAGTACTATGCCACCTCAAACATGGGAGACATGGAATTACCAGGTGTCTCCATGTGGATCTTGTTACTATATATTAGTAATATATAAACTCGAAGTTTAAGGTATGAATTTTTTTTAATGCGTAACATTTTGACTTTGAAAAAAAATTTGGGAGTTGGTATTCATTTTAAATTTGTTTTTTTTGGTCGGTAATAAGTGTTCATTTATATTACTTTAAAAAAGATTACATCATCAGTTTGAACTTCCTCCAAAACATCAGTGACAGAGATTTCAACAAGAGCATCTTAACATGCAGGGAAAATTCAAAAAATCCCAAGACCCAAAATTATCAAAAAAACACCACCCAAAACACCATATCTACCCATTGACATAATCCCAACCTTATTAATAGAGCCTACAACTAACATTAACCAACTACATGCTACACATCCAAAAACAAACAGGATGACATATATGTCCAGAGTTACAAGCTACCTAGGACACCCTCAGCCGAAGCTACCTGCAACTTTCTTGTCTTCGGCCCAAACCGCTTCTTCCTCAGGTGTCGCTTTGAATTCCATGCCTTTACAGCTTCCTCCTGCAATTCTGCCTTCGCCCATTTCATTGCCTCCACCTACAATTCTGCCTTCGCCTGTTCCACCACCATCTCTTGCTCCATTAACTCAATGAAGAGTTTCAGAGCCTGCCACCCAAGACAAGCTTCCTCCCTGCACCTTGCCTTAAACTTCCCTTCTAGCATTTAGATGAAATATAAGTAGCCATCCGACCCAAAGAGCTCAACTATGTATTCATCCACTAGTCCTTCACTAATATCAATCCCAACCCATGGAACACACCACTCCAAGATTGATTCCATTCCGCCTAGAAAATCCTCATGAATGATGAGTTTCAAAACCCTACGAACCATTTTGAGCTCCTTGCCTAAGTCTAACCCCCAAGCCGCGATTAGAGAATAGATATCTAAATTGGTTCGATATCTATGGTGGAGGCGTCCAAAGTCTTTCCCAAAATTATTTTTACACACTGCCTTAGTATTCTGTCCTCCACCAGAAAAAGACCCATTAGCCATTTTTCTGAGGCATCCCCCAAAAATGGTCTTAGTTGTCTATTGGAGCAGAAGGTGAAATTGGATTCCATTGGAGCCCTGCTATAGACGCTTCAGAGCTTTGCCTAGCACTCTGCTATGCTACTACCACTTCTTCACCGAAACCTCTAGAAACTTTCGTTCACTCTCCAAAGCCAGGTAATGAAAGCTTCTCACACTCTGAAAAGATGGCTACATGGATTTATGCGCCACTACTCCCCTTCCTACACTTCGCCTGTCATGTCCGAGCTACTCGGGCATTCATTAACCACGAGCATTAAATGAAATGTCCTCTTTGATGGCAGTCCTTTCATTTGCTAAGATGACACCTCTAAAATATTCATATCACCAACTTCCTAGGCTCATTAAATGTTAAAGCCCATTTCGATAACACATCAACCTCCAAATTTCCTATTCTTCTTATATGGCTTACGGCTTACGTAGAAATCCTCACACTCTACCAACTCTTCCCTGATCTTTTCCACCACGTTCTATACGTGCCGCGTCTTTATGGAACCCTTCATTATCACCTGGACTATAATCAACGAATCCCCCTCTAGATGAATCATGGATGCTCCAAGCTATTTACCACACCTGGCGGCCAGAAGAGCTGTTGAAGCTTCGACTTCATTATTTGTTCCATCCATTAGCTTCTTCGCCCCTATAGCTATCACATTCCCTTGCCAGTCCCTTATTATGAAGCCCGCCCCTAAAGGTCTGGGGTTTCCCTTTAAGGCTCCATCAAAGTTGAGCTTCCACCAACCTTCTTGAGGTTTCTCCCAGGATGTCTCTATAAGTTCCTTTGAAGTCAGATTAGCCCAACCCGACCCCTTAACAGGCCTAAAGAAAATCCCCAACCAAAGTTCTTGGATTCGTTTATCACCCATGGTGAAAGGAACAAGGGGGTTGTAGTATTGTGAGGCCGCTGCCCCAACAACCTCTTCAATGACACGATTAATCCTCCATTTTAGTCTCTCAAAACTTTCTTCTTTTCCAAGAAAATTTCTTCTATTTCTCTCTTTCCAGACCTCCCACACTAATAATGATGGACTCACTTTCCATATGCATGAGAAAGCAGTCTTTTTCTTATGAGTTGGCCAACCCTCAAACATCTTTTTCAGGGTATCGAGGGTGGGACTTTTCCAACCCAAAGAATTCCTTAACATCGTCCAACATTTTATTGCTGCACTACAATGTAAAAGCAAATGATCACTGGTTTCCTCAGCCCCTAAACACATTACACACTTTGATGGTCCACAAAAACCCAAATGTTTCCTTCTTTCACCCGTTAGGATACGACCTCTAGAGGCTAGCCACACAAAAACTCCCACCTTCGGAAGAAATTCTTTGCCCCAAAACAAACTCGTTGGCCAATTTTCAAAACCCCCTTTTGATTCCAGAAACTGATAGCCTAGCTTCACCAAATATTTACCATCCGCAACACCACACCAAACCACCTTGTCTTATTTGTTGGTTTTGGAAATTTTTTGAGACTTGAAGATTTCCAACATCAAATTTCTTTGATTGTCTGATAAGTCCAAATCCTGGATAGATTTCCAATCCCAACCACCACCAAAGTCATCATCTCTATACTCCAAGTAATCAACAACCTTACCTCCCCAATGTTGCGTGAACCATTGCTTTACATGTTGTAGATTTTAATTCTCCTTTAGTGCTGGAAATCCACCCTAGGAATCATCCCAAAAGTTTGCTTTTAAACTATTTCCTATCTGCCAAGTGATGTGGTTAACTATGATCAGCCGATAAGAGATCACAAAGTTCCAAATAGTAGATCTTGTTGGGGGATTCTGCATAGTGAAGATCTTGCTATTCTCCATCAAATCCAAGTATTTAGCTTTTAGAATTCTGACCCATAATTGAGAAGTCTGAGAATTGATGTTCCAAACCAGCTTCTCTCCCAAGTCCTCATTCAACAAACTCCAGTCCCTCAATCCCGCTCCTCCTTTTTCTTTTGCTAAGCACACTTTCCCCCATGAAAATAAAGGGAATTTATCTTGTTCTGAAGCACCATTCCAAAAAAAATTTAGCATTCTTTGACTAATTACCCTTACAATCTTCTTAGGGATTTTGAGGCCCATAATGGAAAAGATGGGAATAGTTGAAATCATAGATTTTAGCATTAGAATTCTACCGGATGAGGTTAACCATCTGCTCTTCCAACCATCCATTCACCTCAAACAAAAATCAACTAGGTCCTTCTAGATATTCGGTCTACTCACACCTCCAAAGAGGGGGATGCCCATATATCTTCCTAGAAGAGTCCCTGATTTCATTCCAAGGATAGAGAAAATTTCTCTTTGTTTTTGGTAGCTAGTATTAAATAAGAAAATTTCAGATTTCTTCCAATTGATGCACTACCCAGATGCTTTACTGTACTTATCCAGAGTGTTCTTCATCAGCCAAGCTTCTCTAAAGGAGGCTTCACCCATGAGCAACGTGTCATCTATGAATTGCAAGTGTGACATAGGGTCCACACCCTTTGCAACCTTTCCTCCCTTCCAACCCCCTTTCAATCTCTTTTTAGAGATTAGCCTACCAAGTACCTCAACATGATTATAAACAAGAAGGGGGAAATAGGATCTCCTTGCCTTATACCTTTTTTAGATGCAAAAAAACCTTGTGGGCTGCCATTGAGTAAGACCGAGAACTGGGGAGAATTTATACAACTCTCCACCCATTTAATCCAAGCTTCACAAAAACCAAATCTGTGTAGGACCTTTAAGAGGAAACTTCTATTCACTTCATCATAAGCTCTACAGATATCTAACTTCACCAACATTTTTTCAGTTTTAGTTGCATGAATGGAGTGTACCACCTCATGAGCAATTATGATGCTTTCATAGATGGAGTGATTTGGGGAAAACCCACTTTGCTCTAGAGAGATCATCGAATCTAGAACAACCTTCAACCTATTTGCCATCACTTTTGATATGACTTTATAAACTATGTTGCATAATGTAATAGGTCTGAAGTCGTCAAAAGAAAGGACTTCCACCGTCTTAGGAACCAGGGCGATGAAGGTGTTATTAAAGTCTTTTAGCATAAAACCACCTCTTCTAGATTCCTCCACCACTTCCCATAGTTCATGGGCAACAACATCCCAAAGTTTCTGAAAGAAAATAGCCAGAAATCCATCTAGACAAGGGGCTTTGTCTCCTCCTATACTAAACAAAGTAGCCTTAACTTCTTCCAAATAAAATTTTAGTAAGAGCAACATTTTGAGCATCTGAAACCCGATGAGGAATAACATCCAAAACTTCATCTTCCAACTCGAAGGCCTCCTAATTAGACCGAAAGGCTTCATAGAAATGATTTAAAGCTTCCCTACAAATGGCTTCCCTTTCTTTGAGGGTTACACCCTATTTATCCTAAATTGATAAGACTTTGTTACATGATCTCCTAACTTTTACAACATTATGAAAGTATTTCATATTTCTATCACCCTCTTTAAGCCAAGTCTCCCATGACTTCTGCCTCCATAAAACTTCTTCATGGGAAAGAACTTTTGTATAACGTTTATTGAGCTCCTTTTCTGCTTGGAAATCCTCCTCACAAAGGCCATCTTCGATTACCCTTGAGTGCAACAAACCAAGTTCACTCTCAAGGAAAAGTTTTTTTGTGAAAATATTTTTAAACACTTCCC
>VDFB02343877.1:0-30761 GCA_007258455.2 Sequoia sempervirens | reverse complement strand
GTGCATCAAACATAAACCTGATCATTTGGGACATCAAATCAATGATGACATTCCCCTGTGAATCCACACACTACTTGGTAGCAGGATTATAGGCCCCTGCGGCTGCTAATATCAATTTCAGACATTGAACAGATAAAGGGAATAGTGCAACATGTGCCAATCCTAACTGAGCAATCCTCTTGGCTCTTGGTGTAGCATCTTCATTGAAAGTTTCATCTACCAACTCTTCAAAGTTAAAAGGGTCCAGGTTGGTGTTTGTAATATCCGCCCACTCAGAATCAACCTTGCTAGTTGTGAGGGTAGCCTCTCCATGTTTGTACCTCAGAGTGTAGGGGAGCTACTCCACTTTAATTTTCTTCGTCCTAACTCCTTGCCTTGAAGTTTCCACTAGCTGGCTCCTTTGAGAAGCCTCATCTGATGCCCCTGACATTTTCTAATCCCTACAATAAACTCTTGTATTAGAGGAACAAAAACATATAAGCCAATGCATCAGTCAATACCCACCTCCATCTCCTTGAAATAACATTTAAACTTAACCAAACTTCAACCTTTATCAGAGGTGGAGTCATATGAGAATAAAGAACAAGGCATTATTTCTAAACAAAGCAAGACTAGGACCAAAGTGAAATCGAGACCAGAATCGGAAATGAAACCAAACTCAGTACTAATTGCTAGTTCCAAGTTCAGTCTTCATTCTAGTTCCGGCTCCACTAAAGGACAAGTATAAAGACCAAACAACACAATGACTAGAAGCGGAGCCATTTTAGGAACTAATCCTAATGGAAACAACTTTGGGACGAGTTCGTTCCCGAGTCCACTTCCGCTAATTCAATATGCAAAATGGAGGGTGTTTTTTAAAGACACAATCATATGAATTTAAAGACCTAGGTCACATGGGCTTATGAGGAAAACCAAATAAAAGGGCCTAACGCCACCTTCCAACTGTACAAGGAAAAAATTTAAACCTAATGCAAGACATTTTGTAAAGGTTGTCGAGCAAACCCTAGTTTGTGCGACACGCTAACTTAGAAAATTAAGACAAGATTAACCCAATGCGGCAATCACAGAGTCAACACAAAATTGAAATGAGAAAGGGTTTCCAAATGAATTCAAAACATTTAAAGCACAAAAAAACCCTCACAAGTTGGAACCCTAGTTACAAACTAGGGCACGACAAAAACACCTGTCACGAAAGGGACAAGAAACGAAAAACAATGAACAAAAAAACAAATCAAACGAAAAAAAGACACAAAGAAGACAGAAGAAACAAACCAACCAAAACAAGCAACAAGTGAAGAAATCATAGAGGGAAACTCCACGAACACATGAGAACACGACACCACACAAGGAAACGACAACACAACAATGCAAAGCAGAAAGAAGAAGAAGAAGAGCCCTACCTTAACACGCTCTTCAGGAAAGACTAAAATCCAATCAAGATTTGCTCTACAACTCGCCTCCACAATCAAATCGATCCTCTCAAAGTTTTTTTGGCTCTGGTTTACTTAAACATCTTGAATAAAAAAGATAATGAGCCATTCAAACATGATTAGAAATTTAAAATCAATTCGTGTTTGTGAAGAGGCTGCAATTAATGCCATTAATATGGTAGGTTGGAGGTGGAGCAAACAATGTGAACAGACAATTAAGTCTTGTGAACACCTAAAGCAGGGCAAACACGGACCCGGGTCCAAGAGAGTATAAAGAATTTTGTATCAAGTCCCTTACCCAGCTCCAAACCTAGCTCTAGTCTCGCAACAAAGACAACAGTGAAGAAAAGAAACAACGGGGTAGAATCAGAACCAAAATTGAAACTTGAAACTTTCACAAAGTTCAAAGTTTGGTTTCGATTCCAGTTCCACTCCCTACCAAAAAGCAAGAAACAAAACAAGGACACACAAACACGAAGGGAAGCGGGACCGAAACGAAAATTGGGCCCAACCCAAATGCCAATGAAAGAACGACACAAAGCAAACGAGCAGAGTGGAAATCGAAACGGGAACAGAATCTGGAATTTTTAGAAAGTTTCAAGTTTTTTTCCACCTCTAGTTCCACTTTTGCTTGGGCAAAACAAAATGCAAGGAAAAAAACAAACAACTCAAGGGAGAAATAGACCCAAGAGTGCAAGACAAACCGACAGACAATGAAAGGAGACAAGGAAGAGAAGGTGGACCCAGAGTCAGAACAAAATCTGAACCAGGAACTTTGGAAAAGTTTAGAGTCTAGTTTTGGTTCCGGCTCCGCTTCCAACAAAGCAAAAGAAAGAGAGACTTAGGAGCAAAACAAACAACTCCTAAGAACCAAACAAAAACCAAAGACAAAACAAAAACAAAGGGGGACACATTTTGTTCCAAACTAAAATGGGGTGGTTATGCAAGGCATAACAAGGGGAACTTTCAATGTGGAGTTTAGTCATGGATGAGTTTGAAAAATTTATAGGTTGAATTTAAAATTTGCTTCAACATTGATTTTAGTTTTTGAATTTTTAGTTGGTGATACGAAAAAATATTTACAAAAAGAACCTATACTAGTTAAGTGGTGTGTTTTCCCTGTAAGCTCACCCATATATCAATCTTTTTGTAAATAATGTTGACCCAATATTTCAAAGCACCAACTATGGAAGATTAGAAATATACCCATAACCCACTATCTCATCTCTAAAGTATGTGGTGAGCAACTTGGGGCTAACTACTTATGAGGGCACAAACCCGAGACACAAAAAATAACCCACAAACTAGAGAATAATTTTATTATTCAGAAAATGGAACTTCTTACATGCAGAGGATCTCAAATCCCCAAGTTCTACAACACATGCAAGCTACAGAAAGCTACAGAATAACCCTTTCGCAATATGCGAGCTTGTCCCCCAAAAGTTACCCAAAAATTAGAAAACCCGCCCATAAATAGAGCTCCTCATTTGTTTGGAGCCAAAACAACATTCAATTTTAGTTTAGGGCGGTTTGGCGCCGAAAATTTACAACATGAAGTTCAAATTCAAAAGAGCATTTGCAATGGTATCTTCTAGAAAGTGCGCCAACTTCGCGGGGTCATAACTTTTGATCCTGGACTCCGATTCGCGAACCGCTCGAACCATTGGAAAGGTCTCGAAGTCAAGAACGCGCTCAAAATTTGCTACGCCGATTTCGGCAAGTTTCGGGGCCATTCCGGAAGCTCTAAGTGCCTCAAATCCCACTCGAGAAGATTTTCAGGTGCAAATCTGGGAAACTAAAACTGCAATATCTTTCAACCCAGGAACCGAAATGAAGAACCGTAAATTGGGAATTTCATTATGACAAAAAGGGTATCCAAAAATATAAAAACATCTAAAAACCGAGAAACTTGAAAATTAATCCATTTTTGGGTGATGCAAGATTGCCCTTACACCACTGGATGCTCCCTGCATCACTATTTATAAAGATGTATCACACATACAAATGGCTGATGACTTCCTATTATAATTTTAAATAAATCTCAACTTAGAGAGTCCTTGATATACTATGTGGTACATAAGGCCCACATCTATAATACAATGGTGTTGTCTAAGGCTTGGGTATTGGTGGGATGAAACCACCTCACTTCATGGTGTGCACTTAAAACACACAAACTCTTAGCCAAAAATGATAGCTCTTCCTTGGAATTTATATAGCCCATTTGAATATAGGTTTTGGTTAGCACTTGGCGATGAAATACAAGTTTCTTAGCCCCTACAAAAGAGAAAATGAAAAAAGGCATATAGTTATTTATTTCTAAGACTGCCTTACAACATGAGAAAAGAGCATACATTGATGGACTTGAGAAGTACAAATGAATAAATAGGCATAAATAAATCATTAAAAAAATAAAAAATAATAATTGCAATTCTATTAAAGACGTCAAGTTTCCATAGTCTATAATGATTAGTACATGTTATTCTAAGTTTAATTGTGTAAGAATTATTTTTCATCATTTCATATCACACTTTGTGATCCATTATTAAGATGATAGAGAACTATAAGAAAAAAATGATTGTTTGTTGACTAAGACTAGTTAAAAAGAGATTGGGGGAGTGGGGGAAGTGGGGAGGCTACACACAATTCAAATTTTATAATTAAAAACCAAGAGAAATTGTAAGAAATAAATATAAAACTAACTATAAATCTATGGCATTTAAATAAAATATATATGTATATGCATAATATGTCAAATATGTAATATTGCATTGTATTTATATATATATATATATATATATATATATAATTGATAATACCATGTAAAAATATATTTAAATAAGCATATTCATCTTATATATCGATACATGTGCATACACTTAAATAAACTTATCTCTTTAGAAATATGAATACAACATAAGCATAAGATGTATATATAAAATTAGGAAGAGAATTTATGCATATGATATATGATATATATGCAAAAAAAAAATATTATGATATATATAATTTAAAATGCATATATTTTATATATTTCATTTGTATATTTGTATATGCAAAGGCATATCATAAACATCTATGTAGATAAATTATATCTATATGTACTATTTAAATGTATAATGTAGATGATGGGCCTATATATGTTTATAAATATGTACGTTATAGAGGTATATAATAACTTATAAACTGCTAATAAATCTATACAGATATATGAGGAAAAATACTATATATATGCAATAGCATATCATAAACATCTATGTACTGTGGTTTATAATTAGTAAACCGCAGGCTAGCTCATTCATTCTCTCGATTTGAGGCGAGGAAATCAGGTCAAGCTTGGAGCTGATGAACTTGGAAAACTTCTCTGTATTGTTCTTAATATTTCCTTCATGGAACAAGACAATCACCTCTACAAGATTCTTATTTCCTCATACCTCCTTTATATCAATAGTATCGTAGATAAGCCCAATTTTTTGGTGCCTTGTTGAAAGCCAAGATAGCAAACCAAATCCATCTTGAGGAAATTGTTGGAAAATATTTTTTCCCACATTTTCCTACCCATTGTGAGTACTATGGTACAGACAGGAAGATTTCAATGAGAACACCATCGTGAATATGACCTGCATCTAGTTTTTGTACACCAATCACATCTTTGATTGTCATCTCGATATTAGGAGCCTCGATCTTAAAGAATATTTGAAGCTGGGCTGGCAAGCTATCCTATGAGAAAGGGCATATATAATTGGGGAGAAAAATGTGGGCAGCCATGTTTAGTTTTTGATGTACCATTTGTCTAAGCCAATGCAATCTATGATCCCACGTCTACCGAGACAATCTTTCTTATTGCAATCACAGATCACCTTAAGGAGCCCATTTCTCTGCCTCTAAGTGGTACAACCAGTGCAAGAAGCAGTCATTCAGTCTTCTCGAATGTCATTCACCTTTAGAGAATATGTACTAATAATATTGGGCAAATCCTTTCATTCCTCATATAAGGTATTTTGGAATTGTGAGGTTGATCTATTAAATGATTGGATACGAATTATGCAACTCTCTTTGTTTCTCTCTAGATTTGTTTAATTGTATATTCTCCTATGGCATTGAGGTACATGTGGATCTGGTCAATCCACATCAAGAATCTCCAACTCTGAGCTTTCTTGGATGTCCCAGCATGGACAATAATTAGAAAATCTAGAAAATCTCCCTCGACATCAATAGGGTTGAGCCTTTCTTCCACACAAAATCTAAGCCCTTCTAGGAGGGTTGTGAATTCAGCTTTGTCGTAGATTGATGGACTTGTCCTAGCATAGGTTCTCGTATTCATTTTGAACAATAAATCTAGCTTCCAAGGCACATAGAATTCCAAAATACCTAATATGAGGAATGAAAGGATTTGCCCAATATTATTAGTACAAATTCTATAAAGGTGAATGACATTCGAGAAGACTGAATGACTGCTTCTTGCTCTGGTTGTACCACTTAGAGGCAGACAAATGGACTCCTTAGAGTGGTCTATGATTGCAATACCTTCCCCCTAGATTCCCCCTAGAGGTATCGTTAAAGTTGAACTTTAGTCACCTATAAGGGGCAAAAGACCATTTAGCCACCTTCCATTTTGATTAGTCTGTGTTGTGGCACTCATTGAGGGGAGGTATTTTGAGAAATCGAAAAGGGTGGTGGATGTTTTCCCAAGAGGAAAAAAACCATTTTTTCTTTTTGCAGACTCTTATTCTTTGATGTTCGTTGATATCTAGTTCAATTTTGTCCTTAAAAATACGTGCATTCCATTCCTTCCAAATGTGTAATTCTTTTGACCATGTGGTGTTGAATGGTCTTCCTGATTCTGTAATCCATATCCAATCTTAGCTGTGTATTTTATGGATTTGGTATTGCACCATATGAGCTCGTCGTCTTTGTTAGATAGGAATAGTATTTTTTAATAGTTCTTGCATTAGGGTATCTCTAATGTGTGGGGGTAAGATGGCGAGTGGTTTCCACTTAAATTCTAGTCTACTATTTTTGTCTGTAACAATCAAGTAGTCTTGTACCGTTTCACCATATATGGTTGTCATGGTTTGGATGTTATCTTCGATCCCAAAGATTTATACCAAAGGAGAACATTCATTTCACGAATCATACTAGAAGGAAGTGGTCTTATCATTGTTAATCCTCCATGTTAGATGCTTTGTGATGATTGATTGGCTTTTCATCATGAATAACTGTAATCCATTTAGGGGATTGGCTATTCTTAGAATAGAATTGGGTTTTTGTTGTGCAGATATATCTTTGAATATCTAAAATCACAAAGCACTTGGATTTTCAAACATCTTCAAGTGATTTTTTTCCCAGACCTTATTTTATTTATGGATGTCTTGGATGTCAACACCTCCAAAGTATTTACCTTGCACTTCCAGAGTATAAAATTTACCTTGCTTGACTTTATCCCAACGTATTTACCTTGCACCTCCAAAGTATTTACCTTGCTTGACTTTATCCTATGCTATGAGTGGGATGTGTTTGACATCGTGAGAGCCTTCTCATAGGAATTTGCATTGTATTATGTTGAATTCTCTTTATGCCTTAGAGGTCAGGTCCATACATGAAAGCTTATATATTGGGATGGTGGCAATGACGACCTTAGTCATGGTGATCATTTTGGCTAAGGTCAACCACCTACCCTTCCATGTCTCTATCTTCTTTTTTGCATTTTCTAATTATTATTTTGTCATAGACTAGTTCTAACCTTATTATTAAAGAATTGAATGTTGAGGTACATACTTGGTAGGGAATCAATGATGAAGTCCAATGAAGTATCTATCTTGCATCATGTAGATCTTTTGGTGTTGAAAAAATAGATCCTAGATTTCTCATTGTTTATTGATTATCTTGAACGTGTGCTTATGCTTCTGATTATGGGTCTTGATGAGTTATGTCTGTTCTGGACCAATAATACATCCCGGACCAACCTGTAGCATTGGACCATTGAAAGGGCACTGGACGACACTAGGCCAACGAAGAAACTGGGCTCTGTGGACGAATAGGGGTGGTTAAAGGTGCAGTGGATAGCACCAATGCGGTTGGTGGGCTTGAATGGACTTTACGTTGTTCCCTCTGGACCAACCTTTGAATCAATCAATCAGTTTCATTGAGAGTTTGAACGCATCGCCAGCACTGTAGCTTCCGAGCCCTATGGATAGTAGAGAAAATACAATACCCCCCGACAGGGGAGAGGAGGAAAGCGCTGGACTTAATAACATAATCTTCTGGAGAGGCACTGGAGGGGCAGTGGACAGACTGGACGTGTAAGGGCTTAAATGCACTGAACGGGTTGGAGCAGTTGGAGCATGAAGGGACTAGATGTTGTTTGAGAGGGGCTGGTTGCGCCCCCCCCGCTGAGTTGGTTGGGAATTGAATCATTCAATGCACTCCCCCTACCGTTACCGCTACCTATAGTGGTCGTGGCCGTGGGTGGGAGCAGTGAATAGCTTCGATGCAACAAGATAGATAGGTTTCGAGCATTCTAGGAAAAGGGCGGGGAGGAAGTAACTTAATTCGTAGAAATAAGAAAGCCCTGGTTCATCGAAGTGTTTTGAAAGTCTTAATTTCTCTGTTTGATAAATATGGAGGAAAAGTGATTATGTTTATTTCCCGGTATAAATTGCGACCGACTCGATCAGAAGTAATGAATTGATCTCAAGTTGATCTCCTTCCCTTATCAATGTTGAATTGATAAATCAATGTGACGGGTTGTTAATACGTAGATAATAGTAGCTGGGTGACTACTATGCCTCACTCCTTTTCATTCATTGTGTGAGATCTTGAGATTCCTTTCCATCTCCCAAGCCTAGCCTTATGGAAAATTCCACTACTTAGTGCATTAGTCATGATAACAAAGAGGAACAAGGAAAGAGGATCTCCATGTTTGATACCTTGAGCCCCTCTAAAAAATTTGCATAGAGAGCCACTTTTTATGACTGAGTATTAAGCAAAAGAGATGCATGCATCTAGATCCACTTCAACCAATTTTGACTAAAACCAAATCTTTCTAGGATTTTCATTAAAAATATCTAACTAACTTTATCATACACCTTGTTGATGTCCAACTTCACAATCATAAATTTTTAGATTTTTTTTGATGAAGTGGATTGATTCATGTGTTATTGATGAAGCTAATTTGTTATTCTTCTTCTTCTTCTTCTTGGTTATCTTCTCTAACCTCTTCAATTTGCTCAAAATATTCTTCTAAACCTTATTCTTATTTTTGTTCCTCCTTATTCACAAATTCATCTCTTTTTTTATTTTTTAGGTGTATCTTCTTGCTTATTCTCAAGGCATGTTATCCTTTTTCTCTTTATCTTTTGTGGTGCAGTCACAAATGGAGGGTCTAGAAAGGACTATTCCAGCCATGCAGCCTAGAGTTCAACATAGTGGAAATAACTCAAGAAATGCTTAGCAAACATGAACTTTCATTAATTCAACAACTTGCAATCTTACATGCATCATACACCATATGTGTGGAATGAGTAGGGCTCACAGGCCTACCACAAGGGAATTACAAGATATTATAATTTAGCACCATGCCTTATTATGACCTTCAGATCTACTTCATATCTATTACTACTTAAATTTATTTCTAATGGATTACAAATTATCTTAAATATGAATCTCTAGCTCCAATTATGATCCACGTCGGCCTCAAGGACTTGCAAACCTCAATACAAGATCAAATGTGTAAGTTGGCCAAGAACATGAGAAGACAACCCATCGGGAGATGGAAGTGTATTGTGGATCTCCAAAAACGTTCCCCTAGACCTAAAATACCTTGAATGATGTTCCATTAAGCTCTGCACATTCCCAAAATGGTTTGCACAACCCTAAACCAAATAGGCCCTGAATGCTCTGAGAGAGAATTGACAATGAACTTCTAAGAGTGATAACTTTCTGCAAACGAATGTAAATCACCTAAAATATGGATATGTTGAAGATGACCTTGTGTAGAACCAATATCCTTCTCCATGAGCTGAGAAATGATAATGCGGTAAAACATAGAAGAAACTATTAAGACAGCTACAAACTAAACTGAAGAAGAAATGTTTTTGGTTGATACATGATTGCTTTACAACCAAGGATCCTCCTACATCATTTTATCTATTCAAAGTTAGAAATACCTTTAAGTTTCCTAAAAATCACATCTCTAGAATATATAATTTTTAAGTGGTTAGTGGATTCCAAATTTTATAATCCTTAATATTATCATCATATCCAATTAAAATAGACCTTTCATTGTTTGGATCGACCTTAGATTGCTTTTCTTTAGGCACATGAACATAATCCTCACAACCAAAAACCCTTAAATGCAGGAAAATAGGTTTCTTACATATTCACACTTCATAAGGTGTCAAATCAAGATCCTTACAAGGAGAACTATTTAACAAATAACAAGAAATACTTGAACATCTTTTGCCTAAAAGCATGTATCCAACTATGAACCACTTAACATACTTCTATCTCTTTTCATAATTATTCAATTCATTTTTCTACCACCCCATATTTTAAGGAGTGTACGGAGTAGTCCTTTTTCTAACAATTCTTGCATGGTTACAAAACTCATCAAATTCCTTATAACAGTATTCCCATCTATTATCATATCTTAAAATATAATCTCTTTTTAAACAAGGCTAAAGTTTTCTAACATATTCACACTTCATAAGGTGTCAAATCAAGATTCTTACAAGGAGAACTATTTAACAAGTAACAAGAAATACTCATAGCCTTTTCCCAAAAGTATGTATATCCAACTATGAACAACTTAACATACTTTTGCCTCTTTGCATAATTATTTAGTTCATCTTTCTACCACCACATTTTTGAGGAGTGTATAGAGTAGTCCTTTTTTCTAACAATTATTGCATGCTTACAAAACTCATCAGATTCCTTATAATAGTAATGTAATGTCCCCATTTTTGCTTGATATTGCTTGTGGGTGATGGATTCCTAGACTCGGTGGATTTGGAGTAATAAGGGAGATAAATAATTAAATTAATTATTTGTAAGGTTATTAATTAAATAGATATTATAAAGTAACCTTATATTTAATTAATTTAATAAAGTGACTTAAATAAAATATTATATCATAAAGTCACTAAAAATAAAATAATATTATTTCTAGCTTAGCTTCTTGAAGATGGAATGAAAAAGTATAAAGAGAGGAGCTCCAGTCAAGCTTCTAGTCATCCAAGAATTGACGATTGCATTTGATATTTGTGGAGAAGCCTAGGGGTTTATGCAGATTTTCTATTTTGGTCTTTGGAAACGATAACTCCCATTGATTAGCATAGTTGAGGTGGTGAAATATTCCTCTGAAAGGCTGTAGATTGGGAAGGATATTTTTAGTCCTTTCATTGGTACAAAATTTGTGACCAAGGGCCAATTTTGCCTAGTTTGATTGGAGGATTTTGTTGGAGACATTTTGGTGATTGGATTCTTCATCGATTTTTCTATCCAAGGGGTCGATTTGCATCATATAGCATTTTTTATTATTTTTTATATCAATTTGCAGTCATCGCGCCAGCTCATGGAGACCACGTTTTCATTCATGGGGGCTTATACAACCATCAATTCCATTCTCTAGCTGCAACACTCAATTTTTAAAGGCCTTAAGATGATATTTGGTACTTGATTGGATTCAAGGGACTACAAATTATTTTATATATTCATTCCTACATCAAAAATAGGGGTGGCCAGTAGATGGCTTCAATTTGAGCTTGGAGGAGGTTCTTTGCATTGGATATTAGTTGCTTCTTCATCTCCAGCATAGGGCGATTTCATAATCAGGTTTATCATGTCATTTGTAGTAGTTTATATTGTCAATTATAATCATTAGTGTTGTTGTTGTAGATGGTTATTTCATTTCAGAATTGGCATTGTATTTGCATCTTCATTGTGAGACAAGAGTCTTGGCGAATTCATGCTATACTGTACTTGGGTTTGCATTTGAATAAAGGAGTTACAAGTTGGGATTCTTAGATTCAATGAAATTATCATTTAGAATAGCACATTAGTATGTGCGTGCCAAATGTTTGTGAAAACGACAATGAATGTAGGTGTATGTTTTTAATATAAAGTCCATATATATGCATTCAAAAGACAAAAAGAGAATTGCATCTTCATATTAAATCATTGTTTAGACTCTATAGTATTCAGCTACAAGCATTTTTACTCATTTGGAAGCATTTCAAACAATCAAAGAAAACTGAAAACACTGAGACAACAAACACATACTTTGCATTCAAATTGTTTGACAATATTCCTTGGGGCAAAAATCAGTCATTCGAAGTCAACTAGAGCAAAGGATATTATGATGGTATTAGAGCATTAATCTTGCTATCCTAGAGGGTTAAAGTTCTTTATGCAGCCACAAGAAGTTGGACCACACAGGTATTACACTCGTCAAAGGGAAAATCAACAAAAGAATCAAATTGCAGATATATAGTAGGTCACAATTGGAGTTATTGGTGAAAAAGATGAAAACATTTAGATAATAATGGGCAAAACATGGATGAAAGAGAAGCTAGAATAGAGAAGAAGTTTGATGGAATGATTGATATGGTGTCACGCTTTCTAGCAAGAATGGATCAGCAAGTAGCACAAAATCAGAATCAGCATCAAAACAATCATACAGGAGAAAATATTGGTGTTAATGGCAACAATACGGAGGTCAATGGAAGAGATGGAACAACAAACACTAGAGGATCAGCCTCTAGACCTCTCTTTCCTACTTTCACTCCAAGGGAGCAACAACAAGTAAAGGTTGCAATACCTTTTGCAGATGATGCAAGGCAAGCTTACATGGAGTATTCCACCTCACCTCCTAATCTTAGAGACCAATGGACCTTAGATTAGTTCATGAATCAAAGTAATAGAAGAAATGGCGGAAGAAATGATCACCGTCCTCCTGTAGTTCTAAGAATTGACTATCAACAAGCTCTTGGAAAGGTGACTTTGGCCCATTTTTATGGGAGTGGCAAGTGTACAACTAGGTCATGGGTGCAAAAGCTACACAACTACCTCTCATTGAGACCAATGTCTGAAGAGGATGCAATCAAATTCGCTACACTACACTTGGAGGGAGCTTCTCACGAATGGTGGTACCATGGTTTGGTTACTCTTGGCCATAACCTTATCCACACATATGAGGAATTCACCAACAGGTTGATAGAGAGATTTGATTCTAAGGATCTAGAAGTGAGATTCCAAGAATTGGCACAATTGAAGCAACATGGAACTCTTGAAGCATATGTTTTTGATTTTCAAATATTTTTAGTAATGGTTAGTAGGCTTCACTAACTTAGGTAGATCTCTTACTGCTTGAGTGGAGCTTACCATGAAAATGTTATCAAAATTCACATGACGGAGCCTCCTATGCCATAACCATCTTTCATCTACTTGAGCAATTAAACATATTTCATTAACAACACTCAGGTGAAAAATGTTACCTCTTGTCTTTGTACCTGATGCAATTACATTTTCAGAGCTTCCAAGTATCCTACATCTTCCATCTTTGAACTAAATATTGTAACCCTTGTCCACCATCTGTCCAACACTCAACAGATTATGCCTTAAGCCTTCAACATAAAGGACATCATCAGTGTTATATGTTTACCACCAAGACAAATAGATCCTCTTCCATGAATCACACCAGCATTGTTATCTTTGAATCTTAAAACCCCATCGTCATATTTCTCTAGACTTACAAATTTGATTTTATCACTAGTCATATGATGTGAGCATCCACTATCAATAACCCACACATCCTTTTCTTCAATTCGGGATGCAAGAGCTTTCTCAACTTTAGCAAATTTAGTAGCCACTGAACCATTTTCCTTGATAGCAATGAAAACCCATTCATCTTCATTTCCATTTTCTTTATTAGATTCTTCATCGGTCACACCTTCTTCATCATAATATCATTTCTTTTGAAATCTAGGTTTGTTAGGCTTAGATCTAGGAACTCTTTCAGGACACCTTGAAGAAAAATGACCTATTTTACTATAAGAGAAACATTTAATAGGAAACTTTCCTTTATACTTACCTTGTCCTCTGCCTTCTTTTTTCACAATTAGTGCTTCCAGCTCTTCTACCTCTCTTTCTTCATCTACAAGTTGTTTCATCTCCTCTTCATACTTGAATGTCTTTCTATAACTTTCTCTTGGATCATATATTTTATTGTTTCTTTCGGATATAGAGGCCTTAAATACAGATACAATTTCAGGGATAGAATCACCAAATTCACTCAACTCAAAGACAACAAGTTTACCAATCAGCATAACTCTTGTCACATTTGTTACTGTTTTGAGCTCTTCAATAGCATGAGCCTTTGATTTGTAAGAGGGAGGCAATGATCTAAGCACTTTAGCTACAATTTCTTGTTCATCCAAGGTACCACCAGCACATCTAATACCCATCACCAGTTCATTTACTCTTTGCATAAAAGAAGAAATATTTTCATCTTCACCCATCTTCAGAGTTTCATACTGGCCTTTCAAACTTTGTAGGTTAGTGACCTTCACAAGTGCATATCCTTCATACAATGTCTCTAGCTTCTTCCAAATCTCATGAGTTTCCTTCAATTCCATCACATTTGTCATTTTTGAATCCATCATAGCACTCAACAAAGCTTCCATAGCCCTGATATTATATTCAATTTTTTTGATCTCATCAGGGGTAGAGGGACCATTCTGAGGAATAACATATTTGTTGTTTGTAATCTTCTAGAAGTGTTCACCAATACACCTTAAATGGAATTCCATTCTGGATTTCCATAGAGAGTAGTTTGTTCCATCAAATCTAGGACTATCCTTCTTGTATGATGTCATCTCGGATCACCTCAAGCTATTAAACTTCTTCAAAGGAACCAGCTCTGATACCAATTGTTGGAAAAACAAGGACAGACAACTGAGAGGGGGGTGAATTAGTTTTCACAGAATATTTAAACTTTTCAAACTTAACTTTAGATCTAATGAATGAACAATAAACCATAGACAATCAGCACATCAGAAACATAGAGAACAATAAGAATTTTTTACGTGGAAACCCTGTTAGGGGAAAAACCACAGTGGATGTTAGTCCACAATATTATACCTTATTAAAAGTATAAAGATGAATAATGGGAATGCACATGCATTCAAGCACACTGCCTAGAGTTCATTGCCCAAAGAAAACACACTGTCTTATAGCAATTCAGATTAGATTTGTAGGGTATGAACTGAGAAAATAGCTTCTACAAAATTCTTATTACAGTTTTGGTTAAGCACATAAACACTCCTTCACACTTTACTAAAAGTTCTTCACATTCTGCTCTGCAATCAAATGATTGGATCACTATTCACACACTTGCACTTTCTCTGACACTTCTTCACTCTAAGCACACTTCACTTCACTCAAACAATCGCTCTTATATCTACTACATTAGATTACATCAACAACTATGTTAGTCAAATGAAAAATGAAAATATAAAACATATACATGATGTCAGCCCAAAATTACAAGTAAATTTTCAATGTGAATCAAACACCGTCGGCCACAACATAATGAATACTTAAAAAAATATCCTCAAGTGCGCCAAACATTCAAATTTTAATCTCCAAGGATCCAAAACATGTTTCTAGCACCATGTCGGCTAAGAACATGAAAACCCGAACATGCAAGGGAAAAATCACCAACCATGAGCACACCTATCAACGTGGACATGCAACAAAGATAGAGCACGATCTAGAAGCATACACAAGCATCATGAATCATCAAAGAAGCATCCAAATCAATTGAAATTACTAAAATCACATCAACTTCAATCAAGAACACTAACTGAAGCCATAGAAAAACTATCAGAACACAATTGTTCATAACACAATCAAATCTTCATGCGAACCTCTGAAACTTTCAGTGGATAAACTAGATACACTCAGCATTAAACCCTTTATTCCACAACACCTAATCATCGGCGTATTGAGCAAGACACCTTCATGGCCTTCACTATTCCACTATCAACCTGCAACTCTTTCTTTAACAATTTTCTCAATATCCTCAACATATACAACTTCCAATACATCAATGCTAATAGTGTTGACATCAATGACAACCACATATCAACAACACAACCACAACATCCAACAAGAACTACCTATGATCAAGAGATCGTCAACATATAAAACCAGTATTAATCGTGAATCATCCTGATGGAAAAGATACACATTAGGATTAGAATGACACCTAGTGAAACCTGAAACAAGCAAGAAGGAATCCATCTTGGCATACCAAGCTCTAGGAGCTTTTTTGAGGCCATATAGGGATTTTCTTAGTTTGCATACTAAGGATGAATCCTGAACATAACCCTGTGCTTGTTCCATGTAGATTTCCTCTTCTAGATCTCCATGAAGAAATGTGCTCTTAACATCCATCTGATGTACTTCCCATCCACATGAAGCCGCAATAGAAAGTGTGAGTCAAACTGAAGTCATTTTAGTAAAAAAGTGCAAAGGTTTTAGTGTAATCAATACTGGAAACTTGTGAAAAACCTTTTGCAACTAGTCATGCCTTATACTTATCAATTGACCCATCTGCTCTATAATTAGTTCAATATATCCATTTGCATCGAACGAGATTCCTTCCTTTAGGAAGTGAAGTCAAATCCCTAGTGTGATTTCTAAGTAAGGAATTATATTCCTCATCCATAGCACTATCCCACTCAAGTATGCTTGATGCTTGTCTAAATTCTTGAGGATTAGAAACTATGGCAAAGCAGGCATGAGGCCCCCCCTAAAAATCTGACTCAATGTGTCTACCACTTGCTAAATCCTATGCTCCTAAATCTACCCTATCAAGTGAATGAGATGGAGGTGAAGCAAGTCCAAATATCTCAAACTCCAATGGAATCCCAGAACTGGAAGAAGATGAAACCTCATCACTATCATAGCTAGAAGAATCAGTATTAGGAACCTACTGTGAATAATTTGAATCATCAAGGTGTAGTGAGATCTGAATAATTAAGGTGTAGTGACCCCAAGTTGGAAATGGTAAGTGTAGATTCATTGGGACTCTCATCAAACTTAACACTTCTCTCAATGAAGAACTCATGTGTAGTAGGGTGGAGTAGACGATAAGCCTTAATACCATCTAGATATCCAACAAAAATACAAGGTTTGGATTGAGGATCCATGACCTTGCATTGATCCTTTGGAATGTGTGCCATAGTTGGAGACCCAAAAACTCTGAAATGATTAATTAATGGTTTTGTTCCTTTCCAAGCTTCAAAGGGTGTTATTCCTTTCAATGCTTTATGAGGTACCCTATTCTGAATATAACAAGCACAGTTGATAGCTTCTACCCAGAATTTTGGTGTAAGCTCTTTATGATGAATCATGCAGTTAGCTATTTCTTTTAGTGACCCGTTCTTGCATTCTACAACTCCATTTTGTTGGGGAGTGTAAGGAAATGTATGTTGCAATTCAATTCCCTCTAATGTGCAAAACTGCTCAAAGTTGTTAACATACTCGCGCCCACTATCAATCCTTAGAATTTTAATGGATTTCTCTTATGGATTTTCAACTAAGGCTTTGAAATCTTGAAAGCATTCATAGACTTCATATTTTTTCCTAAGGAAGAAAACCCAAGTGTATCTAGAGAAGTCATCAAGAAATGTAAGAACATATCTTGCTTTAGTGAAGGATGGGTGTGGAAATGGTCTTGAAACATCACTGTGAACAAGTTATAAGATTTGTGATGCCCTCCATGCTTTAACTTTTTCAAACTTATGTTTTGGATGTTTTCCTAGTGTGCAACCTTCACAAAGCCCCTTAGAAAATTTGACATTTGGCAACCCTGTTACCATGTTTTGTTGATTTAGTTTCTTGAGATAGAGATAGTTTAAGTGGCCAAAGCGCTCATGCCAAAGCTTCCTAGTGTCATTGGAATGAGTGAGAAAAGATTTTGGAGGAGGACTACATGATCAAAACTAGAAAAAGTATACAATCTCAATTGATGATCTACTTTTCTTGTAGCTATCAAATTGTTGCTATTCAATTCCCTAATTTCAACTCCATCTGGAGAAAATTCAATTGTCATGCCTTTGCCTCTAGAGATGAGTGATTTGATACACAGAAAGAAGATTATTTGATAGTGAAGGAACACTTAGAACTTTTTGAAATATTCCAGCTAGAGAATATGTACTAATAATATTGGGAAAATCCTTTCATTTTGCATATTAGGTATTTTAGAATTGTGAGGTTGATCTATTAAATGATTGGATACGAATTATGCAACTCTCTTTGTTTCTCTCTAGATTTGTTTAATTGTATATTCTCTTATGGAATTGAGGTACATGTGGATCTGGTCAATCCACATCAAGAATCTCCAACTCTAAGCTTTCTTGGATGTCCCAGCACAGACAATAATTAGAAAATCTAGAAAATATTCCTCAACATCAATAAGGTTGAGCACTTCTTTCACACAAAATCTAAGCCCTTCTAGGAGGGTTGTAAATTCAGCTTTGTCGTTGGATCCATCAATTAGATTGATGGACTTGTCCTAGCATAGCTTCTTGTGTTCATTTTGAACAATAAATCTAGCTCCCTTGGCAAATAGAATTCCAAAATACCTAATATGAAGAATGAAAGGATTTTCCCAATATTATTAGTACATAGTCAATAAAGGTGAATGACATTCGAGAAGATTGAATGGCTACTTCTTGCTCTGGTTGTACCACTTAGGGGCAGACAAATGGACTCCTTAGAGTGGTCTACGATTGCAATACCTTCCCCCTAGATTCCCCCTAAAGGCATCGTTAAAGTTGAGCTTTAGTCACCCATAAGGGGGAAAAGGCCATTTAGCCACCTTCCATTTTGATTAGTCTGTGTTGTGGCACCCATTGAGGGGAGGTGTTTTGAGAAATCAAAAGTGGTGGTGGATGTTTTCCCAAGAGGAAAATGTCCATTTTTTCTTTTTGTGGACTTTTATTATTTGATGTTCGTTGATATCTAGTTCAATTTTGTCCTTAAAAATACATGCATTCCATTCCTTCCAAATGTGTAATTCTTTTGACCATGTGGTGTTGAATGGAAGCTTCCTTATTCTGTAATCCATATCCAATCCTAGCTGTGTATTTTATGGATTTGGTATTGCACCATATGAGCTCGTCATCTTTGTTAGATAGGAATAGTTTTCTTTTTTATTAGTTCTTGCATTAGGGTATCTCTAATATGTGGGGGTAAGATGTCGAGTGGTTTCCACTTAAATTCTAGTCTACTATTTTTGACGATAACTATCAAGTAGTCTTGCACTGTTTCAGCATATATGGTTGTCATGGTTTGGATGTTATCTTCAATCCCAAAGATTTCTACCAAAGGAGAACATTCATTTCACGAATCATACGAGAAGGAAGTGGTCTTATGATTGTTAATCCTCCATGTTAGATGCTTTGTGGTGATTGGATGGATTTTCATCACGAATTTCTATTACTGTAATCCATTTAGGGGGTTGGCTATTCTTAGAATACAGTTGGGGTCTTTTTTGTGCAGACATTTGTCTTTGAATATCTAAAATCACAGAGCACTTGGATTTTCAAACATCCTCCAAGTGATTTTTCTTGGGACCTTATTCTATTTATGGATGTCTTGATGTCAATACCTCCAATGTATTTACCTTGCACCTCCAAAGTATTTACCTTGCTTGACTTTATCCTATGCTATGAGTGGGATGTGTTTGATATGGTTAGGGCCTTCCCATAGGAATTTTCATTGTATTACGTTGAATTTTCTTTATGCCTTAGAGATAAGGTCCATACATGAAAGCTTATATATGGGATGGTGCAATGATGACATTAATCATGGTGATTATTTTGGCTAAGGTCAACCACCTACCCTTCCATGTCTCCATCTTCTTTTTGGAATTTTCTAATTATTTTTTAACCATAGACTAGTTCTAACCTTATTATTAAACAAGTGAATGTTGAGGTACATACTTGGTAGGGATTCAATGATGAAGCCAAATGAAGTAGCTATCTTGCATTCTGCATATCTTTTGGTGTTGAAAAAGTAGATCCTAGATTTCTCGTTGTTTATTGATTATCTTGAACATTTCACATATTCCACCATAGTTGCTTTAATTACTTCTATTTCTTCCAATGTAGAAGTTTCATATTTAGAAGAGTATCATCAACAAAGAGTTGATGAGTGATGGCAAGGATGTTGTGTGAGATAAGGATTCCTTTCCATTGCCCAAGCCTAGCCTTATGGGAAATTCCCCTACTTAGTGCATTAGTCATGATAAGAAAGAGGAACAAGGAAAGAGTATCTCCATGTTTGATACCTTGAGCTCCTTTAAAAAATCTACATAGAGAGCCATCTTTTATGATTGAGTATTGAGTAGAAGAGATGCATGCATAGATCCACTTCAACCAATTTTGACTAAAACCAAATCTTTCTAGGATTTTCAGTAGAAATATCTAACTCTACCATACACCTTGTTGATGTCCAACTTCATAATAATACCTTTGAGATAATTTTTTATGGAGTGGATTGATTCATGTGTTATTGATGAAGCTTATTTGTTCTTCTTCTTCTTCTTGTTATCTTCTCTAACCTCTTCAATTTTCTCAAATATTCTTCTAAATCTTATTCTTTATGTTTTTCCTCCTTATTCACAAATTTATCTCTTTTTTTATTTTTTAGGTGTATCTTCTTGCTTATTCTCAAGGCGTATTATCCTTTTTCTCTTTATCTTTTGTAGTGTATTCATGGATGGAGGGTCTATAAAGGACTATCCAACCATGCAGCCTAAAGTTCAACACAGTGGAAATAACTCAAGAAATGCTTAGCAAACATGAACATTCATTGATTCAACAACTTGCAGTCTTACATGCATCATATGCCATATGTGTAGAATGACTAGGGCTCACAGGCCTACCACAAGGGCATTACAAGATGTTACAATTTAGCACCAGGCCTTATTATGACCTTCAGATCTACTTCATATGTATTACCACTTAAATTTATTTCTAATGGATTACAAATGATCTTAAATATGAACCTCTAGCTCCAATTATGATCCACATCGGCCTCAAGGAATTGTAAACCTCAATACAAGATCAAATGTGTAAGTTGGCTAGGAACTTGAGAAGACAACCCATCGGGAGATGGAAATGTATTGTGGATCTCCAAGAAAGTTCCCCTAGACCTAAAATACCTTGAATGGTGTTCCATTAAGCTCAGCACATTCCAAAAATGGTCTGTACAACAAGCCTGAACCAAATAGGCCTTGAATGCTCTAAGAGAGAATTGACAATGAACTTTTGAGAGTGATAACTTTCTGCAAACGAATGTAAATCGCTTGAAATATGGATATGTTGAAGATGACCTTGTGTAGAACCAATATCTTGCTTTGTGAGCTGAGAAATGATAATGTGGTCAAATGCAGTAGAAATTGTTGAGACAGCTACTGACTAAACTACAAGAAGAAATTTTTTTGGTTGATACATGATTGCTTTACAACCAAGGATGCTCCTACATCACTTTATATATTCAAAGTTAGAAATACCTTTAAGTTTCCTAAAAATCACATCTCTAGAGTAGATAATTTTTCAGTGGTTACTGGATTCCAAATTTTATAACCCTTAATATTATGATCATATCCAATTAAAATAGACCTTTCATATTTTGGATCGACCTTAGATTGCTTTTCTTTAGGCATATGAACATAACCTTCATAACCAAAAACCCTTAAATGCAGGACAATAGTTTTCTTACATATTCACACTTCATAAGGTGTCAAATCAAGATCCTTACAAGGAGAACTATTTAAAAAATAATAAGAAATTCTCACATCTTTTTCCAAAAAGCATGTATCCATCTATGAACCACTTAACATACTTATATCTCTTTGCATAATTATTCAATTCATCTTTCTACTACCCCATATTTTGAGGAGTGTATGGAGTAGTCTTTTTTCTAACAATTCTTGCATGATTACAAAACTCATCAAATTTCTTATAGTAGTATTCCCATCTATTGTCATATCTTAAAATCTAATTTCTTTTCAAACAAGACTAAAGGTTTTGTACATATTCACACTTCATAAGGTGTCAAATCAACATTTTTACAAGAACTATTTAACAAGTAACAAGAAATACTCACAACTTTTTCCCAAAAGCATGTACATCCAACTATGCTTAACATACTTCTACCTCTTTGCATAATTATTTAGTTCATATTTCTACCACCACATTTTTTGAGGAGTGTATAGAGTAGTCTTTTTTCTAACAATTATTACATGCTTACAAAACTCATCAAATTCCTTACAACAATAATCCCATCTATTGGCATATCTCAACACCTTTATCTTACAATCTAATTTCTTTTCAAACAAGGCTAATTTTTTCTTACATATTCAGACTTCATAAGGTGTCAAATCAAGATCCTTACAAGGAGAGCTATTTAACAAGTAACAAGAAATACTTAGTTTTTTCCCAAAATCATGTATCCAACTATGAACCACTTAACTTACTTTTATATCTTTGCATAATTATTCAGCTCATCTTTGTACCACCCCATATTTTGAGGACTGTAAAGAGTAGTCCTTTTTCTAAAAATTCTTGCATGCTTACAAAACTCATCAAATTCCTTATAATAGTATTCCTCTCTATTGTCATATTATAGCAAAAACCTTTATCTTACAATCTACTTTATTTTCAAACAAGCTTAAAAGTTTCTTACATATTCACACTTCATAAGGTGCCAAATCAAGATCCTTACAAGGAGAACTATTTAACAAGTAATAAGAAATACTCACAACATTTTCCCAAAAGCATGTATCCAACTATGAACCACTTAACATACTTCTATCTCTTTGTATAATTTTTTAGTTCATCATTCTACCACCTCATTTTTTGAGAAGTGTACAAATTAGTCTTTCTTCTAACAATTCTTGCATGCTTATAGAACTCATCAAATTCCTTATAACAATATTCCTCGCTATTTTCATATCTCAAAACCTTTATCTTACAATCTAATTTCCTCTCAAACAAGGCTAAAGGTTTCTTACATATTCACACTTCATAAGGTTTCAAATCAAGATCCTTACAAGGATAACTATTTAACAAGTAACAAGAAATACTCACATCTTTTTCACAAAATCATGCATCCAAATATTAACCACTTAACATGCTTCTATCTCTTTGCATAATTATTCGGTTCATCTTTCTACCATCCCATTTTTTGAGGAGTGTACAAAGTAGTCTTTTTTTTAACAATTCTTGCATTCTTAGAAAACTCATCAAATTCCTTATAACAATATTCCCATCTATTGTCATATCTCAAAATCTTTATCATACAATCTAATTTCTTTTCAAACAAGGCTAAAGGTTTCTTACATATTCACACTTCATAAGGTGTCATATGTATCAAGATCCTTACAAGGAGAACTATTTAAAAGGTAACAATAAATACTCACAACTTTTCCCCAAAATCATGTATCCAACTATGAACCACTTAACATAATTTTATATCTTTGCATAATTATTTAGTTCATCTTTCTACCACCCCATATTTTGAGGATTGTACAGAGTGGTCTTTTTTCTAACAATTTTTGTATGCTTACAAAACTCATCAAATTCCTTATAATAGTATTCCCCTCTATTGTCATATATCAAAACCTTTATCTTACAATCCAATTTATTTTCAAATAAGGTTAAAATTTTCTTACATATTCACACTTCATAAGGTGTCAAATCAAGATCCTTACAAGGAGAACTATTTAAGTAACAAGAAATACTCACAACATTTTTGGGAAAAATCATGTATCCAACTATGGACCACTTAACATACTTCTATCTCTTTGCACAATTATTCAGTTCATCTTTCTAACATACTTCTATCTCTTTGCACAATTATTCAGTTCATCTTTCTACCACCCCATTTTTTGAGGAGTGTACAAATTAGTCTTTCTTCTAACAATTCTTGCATGCTTATAGAAATCAAATTCCTTATATAACAATATTCCCTTGTATTTTCATATCTCAAAACCTTTATCTTACAATCTAATTTCCTTTCAAACAAGGCTAAAGATTTCTTACAT
Organism: Sequoia sempervirens; assembly: GCA_007258455.2. Taxonomy (NCBI): domain Eukaryota; kingdom Viridiplantae; phylum Streptophyta; class Pinopsida; order Cupressales; family Cupressaceae; genus Sequoia; species Sequoia sempervirens. The sequence goes on along the minus strand of VDFB02343877.1, from coordinate 7,211 downwards.
ATTCACACTTCATAAGGTGTCAAATCAAGATCCTTACAAGGAGAACTATTTAACAAGTAACAAGAAACACTCATGTCTTTTTTCCAAAATCACATATCCAACTATGAAACATTTAATATACTTCTATCTCTTCGTATAATTACTCAATTCATCTTTCTACCACCCTATTTTTTAGGATTGTACATAATAGTCTTTCTTCTAACAAGTATTGCATGCTTACAAAATTCATCAAATTCCTTATAGCAGTACTCCCCTCTATTGTCATATCTCAAAACCTTTATCTTACAATCTATTTTCTTTTCAAACAAATTGGCTAAAGGTTTCTTACATATTCACACTTCATAAGGTCCCAAATCAAGATCCTTACAAGGAGAAGTATTTAACAATGATAAATAGTCACAGCTTTTTCCCAAAAGCATGTATACAACTATGAATGACTTAACATACTTCTATCTCTTTGCATAATTATTTAGTTCATCTTTAACTACCAGCCCATTTTTTAGGAGTGTTCAAAGTAGTATTTCTTCTAACAACTCTTGTATGCTTACAAAACTCATCAAATTCTTTAGAGCAGTATTCCCCTCTATTGTCATATCTCAAAACCTTTATCTTACGATCTAATTTCTTTCCAAAAAAAGCTAAAATTTTCTTACATATTCATACTTCATAAGTTGTCAAATCAAAATCCTTACAAGGAGAATTGCTTAACAAGTAACAAGAAATACTCAAAAAAATTTCCCAGAAGCATGTATCCAACTATGAACCACTTAACATCTATCTCTTTGCATAATTATTCAGTTCATCTTTATGCCACCTCATTTTTTGAGGAGTGTATGGAGTAGTCTTTTTTCTAACAATTCTTGCATGCTTACAAAACTCCTCAAATTCCTTATAATAGTATTCCCCTCCATTGTCATATCTCAAAACCTTTATCTTATAATCTAATTTCTTTTCAAACAAGGCTAACGGTTTCTTACATATTCACACTTCATACTTGGTGTCAAATCAATAAACCCTCTTGGATCTACACTGAATACAATAAAAAGTATAAACATTAATATATAAAAATTGAATTTTAGAATGACATATAACAGAATAATCACTTATCACATACAAATAATCACTATGTTCATCCGCAATAGGGGCACATTCACAATCTAGAGTTGTGAATCCATGTGGCAACCATCAAGATATTAAGTAAAATATAAATGAATATCATTTGATTTTTTAATAATACATAGATAAAACAACAAATATAATGTGTAATTTACTAATCTTCCTTGTACCTTTTTCAAAGGAATCGAACTTGATATTACTACAACAACACCATGCTCCATTGTAGTATGAATATCAAGAGTATTTTTTTGTACCATATGAAAATGAAACAGTGTTATATAATTATCAAAACTACTTAACATTATTTTGCACAACACTATTAATGAATAAAAATAGACAAGTTTACTTGAGTAAATGTTCGACAAGTACCTTGATTACCAAGTGTTATGTCAAAGGCCCAACATTAACATATTCAACATCTAAATTTGAGTTATAAGAATACCATTCATATAAGGTTCAACTATTCACATGTAATTTATTTATAATTTTTTACTAGTTACTGTGATGTGGGAAAAAGGTATGTACAGTCTAAATCACACTTCTTCTTATATCACAATGAAAATGACTAAAATTAATCTCAAACACCCACTTGGCTACTAACCTCAATGGAAGAGCCAAAATAGTCGATCAAGGTTTTAATCATTTTTTGTGTGTGGTTTGATGATGATTAATTTATTGTTGATAGATATAATTTGATAATGTAAAGATGCACCTAGGTTAACTATGAAAATATAGTAAACTATTATGATTTCAGGAATACATAGAACTGAAAGCCAAAAATGGAGTTCATAACAGATGAGTACAAACATAGAGGAACCTAACATATAATTTTGAGCTTGAAATGGTTGGACAAGGGTGATGGCTCCCTAGACCTAGAAGTGCAAACACTTAGAATCATAATTCAGATCTCTATTGGTCCCTATGTGTAGGCTCTCCTCCTCTAAACTCAGCTTTGAGACTTCATCTATTATTAAAAAAATTTACTTTCTCTAATTTGTTGACTTGTAGGACTTGAATACTTGATTGAGTAATTAGGTCTTCAATCGTCTCCAAAATTTGCTTTAAACTTATAACCCATACATAAGAAAGAGGGTAAAGGATTGTGTCATATAGGGGCTTTCCCAAGTCAAAACCCATTTTGGTATTTCTAACTCCATAATGGCTATGATGATATAAAAGAAAGCTTACCCTTGGTTGAGAAAAGGCTAAATGATAAACAAGTGACAAATTGACAATTGTTGCATCTTAACACTCAGATATGTATTACTTGATGGATTGAAGTCATTGTACTTATCACCTTCAAGGAGAATTGTATGCTTGATTTTAATTCTTGCAAGTGTTAGTACTCACAAAAAAATGGGCATGAAACATAGAGAAACTCACATAAAACATGATGCAATGCTAACATGATGCTTGACTGAAATAATGTTACAATAATTTTGTTAATTCTGCTCTTAACTAATTTTTAGGATGCTCAATTATGATCTCAATTTCCTTCTCTAAAATGATAGGATTTTAAATGATAAAAAATGCTTGTATTTATATGCAATTCTTTAATTTCTCACAAATTAATTATCAACCTATTCTAGACCTATTTTGGGACCTTAAGTATTGATAAATAAACATTAATTCATTTTATCCCAATTCAAATATTTATTTTCTAAAGATTATTATAAAATGTGAAAACTAAATGAACAATTAGGTCTAGGTACATAAGGGGGACCTCAGCCTCAAGGGTGACAATTTATGATGCTATAGTTACATATCTCTACACTTGAGACCATCATGTAATAGGCTGCTGGAGGACCACTACAAGTAGGGTGAACACTGTGACCCTATAAATTTAATTATAATCATTCTACTAATTAAGTTATCTTACATTTAAAAATAAATATTAATAAATTGAATTAAATGAACTTGTTAAAATTTACTTGACTATCAAAGTTGAATGTTTCACACAAAAAATCATCTCATGACCATCTGATCCACTATAAATATATTTTGGGAACATTTATCTTGACTATCCTCTGGTTCATAAACATGGAGAAACCCACTAGACTGGCATACATGAGGTGGAACTCAACGCCTAGAAGAATCGCTATCATAGCCTTGTACTAGAGGCCTAGTATGTTCTATAAGGGTCTAATTGAATGAGCTAATGGATTCTAAGGTCTCCACCTCAACACCCTCCAAAATAGAAAGGATAATCACATTGTTTAACTTTGATCTAGCTAGTGGTCTTGGTGCCTAGTTTGGGTCACATTGTTTCACCACTTTGTCTTTTGTAGAGCCCCCACCTCTACCCTAGAACTCATGCATGTCAAAGTAATTTGGGATCTAATTGAGGATAAAATCACAATATAATTTCCTCAAAAAGTATTGTGGTACCTCATATTTAATGCATAGAGGATGCTCAAAAACCATCCACCTCCTATCCCAAAAAATATTCTTTATCCCTTAGAGGTGGCACCAATGAATAGGGAACCTCTTGCATGCATTGTGTAAGCTTTGATTGATTTGTGGGCCAATGAAGAGTGCACACAAGTTATATTTCAAAAAAAAACTTTTTCATATGATGATTTTTTTGTGTAGAATTGTTTTTGTTTTTCCCTCTTGTCAGACCAACTATTTATTTTCCCACTCATTGATTCCAAATGAGAGAAAATGAATTGAAATGATTCAAAAAGAATGATCATATGGGAGTTTGTTCCTACAAGATCTTTCAACCTTTTAATTAACTCAAGTTCTTTTCTATTATTTTCTATTTTCCCTAATATGTTTTGTTATGTTCTTAGAGGATGACAAGGAATTGTTGGAGGTTTTTATTGTGGTTATTCTTTAGGAGGGTTTTCATGAAGAGGTAAATTAGGATTTTGAACATTTGGGGGTGAATTACCAAATCCTAAAAAATTAAACAAATTTTAATTAAAAAAATTAATTCAATCTACCTATTTTATCCAAATTTGACACTTAAAAAATTAAAAAAAACTTATTTGACCACCATGGTGTCTTCACAGTATATTGGTGATGATTTGGAAAAGATTTAGATGAAAAATAAGGTTTATAATAATGCAAGCACACTTGAAAGGATGCACAGGTTGTGGATTTCATAGAAAAGTGAGAATAAAATGTGATTTTTGGTTTGTATGGTAAAAAAATCTGATCATAACATGAGTGCATTATAAAGTTCTCATATTATGCTCTATATAATGTTCTCATATTATGCTCTCACAGGGGGGCAAAAAGTGGGGTAGCCACTTTTGGGTCCCCATCTTAGTGCACATGCCCAATATGTGAAATCAAGAACCAAATTGATTGCAAATGTGAGTAGGACAACTAATAACCTTTACATATTTAGTGAAATCAAAGGTGAAAAGTGTTAAATAGGGCAAGAATATGAGATTTGGTTATGGCACAAAATTATGGAGCACATAAACTTTGAAAATCTTGTAAAAATCAGCAATAAGCAAGTAGTGAGAGACATACAAAATATTTCAAAGCCTTCAAATAATTTTTGTAAGAAATGCCGATGTGGAAATAAAACAAGGGTTAGTTTCAATACTATAAATGAGTATTCAACATCTAAAACCTTGGAACTTATCCATACTGAAAGGAAATAAAAAAGAGCAATTTGGAAAGTACTAATAAAGAGCAATTGTTTGAAGGAAAGAGATTACCAAATAAGTTGAAGTAGCCAAACCAAGCAACACCAAAGCAAGAGAGACACAAGAATTTGTTAAGGGGAAAAAAGCAAGAAAAAACCCCAATATTATGAATGGAGGCAAAATGCCTAAAGAATAATACAAAGAGAGGGAGAGCTTCAGCCTTAGCTTGCTTGCTTGAATCTTGAAGAATGAGAGGAGAGGCACCTCAATAAGTAGAGGTGAGAAGAAGGAGTTAGAATGTAACTCCCAACTCAATGAATGCCACCATTCATCTATGTGTGTGCAAAGTGTCACCTCTTAAGGAGGTGGTTACAAATATTCCTTATTAAAGGAATTAAAAAAATAAGCCATCCTCACACATGTGTGAGATGACAAAAAGACAAAAGACTTGTAGGGATTCCTTTGGAATATTCCTACAAGTTAATAAATAATTACAATTAAAGAATAACCTTTACCAAGTAAAGATTAATCTTCTAACATCCCCCCTTAAGCTTTACTTGGGAGGTTACATCAAACCCTTCAATGGGTTGTAATCCAAGATTTTTACAATGGAAGAGAAATTTATCTTTACAAAGAGCTTTGGTGACAATATCTGCAACTTGATCTTCACCTTTACAATACAAAAGAGAAATTTGCTTGTCTTCAATTTGCTCTCTAATGAAATGATGTTGAAGAGAAATGTGCTTGGTCCTTGCATGAAAAATTGGATTCTTTGCCAAAGAAATAGCACTTTGATTATCACAATATAAAGGAGTAGGATCCTTTGGAGGTAGACCCAAGTCTTCAAGTAATCTTCTTAACCATAATGCTTCTTTAGATGCATTTGTACAACCTTTATATTCAGCTTCTGTAGAACAAAGAGAAGTAGATTGTTGTTTCTTACTATTCCATGAGATTGCACCTAATCCAACAAAGAAACAATAACCACAAGTGGATCTCCCATCATTGGGATCACCTCCTAAATCTGAATCAATATAACCCTTTAAAGAAAAATCACAATTTGCATCATAAAAAAGACCAAGATTAAGAGTACCTTTAACATATCTTAAAATTCTTTTTTTTTTTTTAAAATGAGTTTGTTGTGGTTTAGACATAAATCTAGAAACCAATCCAACACTATAAGAAATATCAGGTCTAGTAAGAGTTAGATAATTTAAACTTCCTACTAATTGCCTATATAAAGTAGGATCAACAAAAGGAGTTTCCATATCAACCATTAATTTAGTTCCGAATTCACAAGGAGTAGAAACACACTTTGCATCATTCATTTTAAATCTATCTAAGAGATCTTGAGCATATTTATGTTGAGAAATAAAAATACCTTTAGGTGTTTGCCAAATTTGCATACCCAAAAAATAATGTAATAGGCCTAAATCTGTCATTTGAAATTGTTGATTGAGTTGAGACTTAACATCACTAATCAAATTGTTAGAACTAGAAGTGATAATTAAATCATCAACATATAAAATAATAATCACAATATCATCTTCACTATGCTTAATATATAAATTGGGATCATTTTTACTTCTAATGAAACCTTGAGATAAAAAGAAAGCATTAATCTTTGAATACCATTCTCTAGGAGATTGCTTTAAACCATAAATTGATTTCTTCAATTTGCAAACAAGATGTTCATTTCCTTCCTTAATGAAACCCAAAGGTTGAGACATATAAATTTCTTCATGTAAATCACCATTTAAAAATGCACTTTTAACATCCATTTGATGAATAGGCCAATGCATATGAGAAGCTAAAGCAAGAACTAATTTAATGGTTGGCATCTTAGCTACTGTAGCAAATGTTTCATTATAATCTAATCCTTCAACTTGAGAGAAGCCCCTAGCAACTAATCTAGCTTTAAACTTGCTAACTTCATTATTTGCATTAACCTTAGTTTTATACAACCATTTGCATGAAACAAGATTCTTACCTTGAGGTAATGGAACTAAATCCCCAGTATTATTAGCAATTAAAGTATCATATTCTTCTTGCATAGCCTTTTGCCAATGAGGTTGATCTTTAGCTTGTTCATAAGTTTGAGGATCATGTGAATTCATAATGTTTGACATCAAAGCATGATTGCAATAATTTGCCTTTCTTCTTTTAGGTGGATTTTTAGCTAAATAATCCTCACTTTCTTGCAACAAATTTTTAAACCATTTTGGCATTCTTTTAGATATAGGAGTATCATCACTAGAAGAAGAATCATGAGTAGAGATTTCAACATTTTCATCATCACTATCACTATGAGTAAGAGATGCATTAGGAGGGTTAAGAGGAGTTTCAACTTGAGGATTATCCTCCACAACAATAACTTTATTTTGAGAAGAATCAATATTATGCACTTTAGAACAATCATGAACACCATTTTCAGCAACGCATACATCTCTAGCAACTTTAACTTTGTTAGTAAGAGGATTATAAACTCTA